>VZTL01054599.1:0-49253 GCA_013400535.1 Scopus umbretta
GGTTAAACCACAACACACCTTCAAATTGCACACACTCAGCTTTTCACATGGAAGCTGCATACGCTTTTTCAAACGCAATTGAAGTTAATATATTTCAGGTGGTGTAATATTATTACCTGAATACAGTGTTGTCAACACTTTATCATCTCAAAGCTGGAAGACTTAATCTTTAAAATTCTAACATAGTGTTTATGCTTCCTTTTAGTGAAAACCTATGTATTCACTCCTATAGAATATATTAATCAAATCAATATCACTGAAAATTAATTGCATGACCAAGATCTTCCTTTACAGTACCAGTAGCCATTTGTTAAGTCTCTGAAAATGCAAGACTGAGTCAGGAGGAAGCAAGGATGAGGGATATTATGTTGTGTATGCACACCACATAGTTTATGGTAGGCAAGTTAACAGTTTATAATTTTATTTCTTTGCTAAGAAAGTATGCAACTATCTTCATGCTATCTTGTGAATAGCATGTATTTCAATATTTTAAAAATATTTAAATCATGAATAGTACTTCAGAGTAAAAGGGGCAGAATAATTAGTGTTATCATTACAGTTACAGTCAACTTACTGGTAGAACTTATCATTTCAGCATGACTTTTTTCTTATTTATTAACTTCAAAAAAGGCTGCAATTCAGTAAACCTCAGCAGGGTTTATCACTCGAGTAATTCTATCCAACTCTGTGCAATAATACATCTGATTAAAGGTAAGTATCTTACCTTTCTCACCCTCAAAAAATACCAAGAACATATTTGTATGTGTGACTGTTGTGAAAGGATCATAAATATATAGCGATGCTTACATTTCTCTTTAGGTTGTACTGATAGATGTTGATTACTTTTTCAGTGATGACAGGTTCATAAGAAAGATTTTCAGGAGAGAAAAATTTCAGGTTTTTAGGAAGATGTAACAACAAACCTTGGTGAATGTACTCTCTTGCTTTCACGAATGCAAATCTTGAATAATCCATAATTGCCCTAGAGTTATTCTTGTTGTTTATACTTACCTATCTCAAAAAAAGACAAACAAACCACCGACTTAGAATACTATTATATCATCCTAGTGTTTTCTAACAGTACCATATGCAATCACTTGTTTGTATCTCTATATCTAAAGACTTGGCAGTTTTTCCATGTGTTTATGGATGTAGCCACCTCAGACAAAAAAAAAAAAAAAAAAAAAAAAAAAAAAAACCCACACAGAAAGAACTAGCTTAGTAATAAGATGTAAGCTATCTGTTATTACCAAATATAAACAATTAAATAAGACATGTGTTCTTCTAGAAAAGCTAAAATTTCCTGAAAGTTTTACTATCTAAATTTCAGAATTCACTACTTTCAGAAGAATACAATAGATAAAATTGCTAGATAATTCATTTACATTTAGATTTCCCAAATTCCTGTGCAAATTCCACAGAAATCTTGAAAATGCGCAAATGGAGAATACTTTCAGATTAGTCCCATTTATAAAGAAAATAAAGTCAGGTTTGCATGATAAACTATGACTATAAGCAGTGGGACGATAGGGAGAGTCTAAAGTACAAAGTATCTATTGGGACAGACAGCAAAAAATTAACTAAGAACATCATGAGGGAAGCTCTTCATACCAGCTTTAGAGTCAAGGTTTTCAAAGAGAGCTGTAATGGAAATAAAATGAATTAACTAGGACATTGTTTATTCTGACTGTAAACTCACATTTTCAACATTTTCTCTACTCGGTGGACTGAGTCCATTCCTCCAAAGAAACTCACCCTGCTTAAGCAGACAGGGGATTCTTCTAAAAAGCAATCAAGGGAGCCAAGAGACTAGGAGACAAACCTGACAGTTTTCCATCTCTAGTTCATGGAAATAATTCAAGTGACAGATTAATCTAAAGACTTTCATGAAGTTACTGTGTAAAATATGGCAAGTCTTTCAGTCGGTGTTTATAAATAGTAACACCCTGCTACAAGTCTCGTCCTTCTGCTATGACCTAAAAGGCTATTAGCAATCTGCTGAGAATGCCCTTTACATTGTTTCTACCCAGGTGCTGTGGCTCCAGAACACCCGCTCTCTGCAGTTGATTTGAGAGCAATGGGCCCTGAGCTCCCATTGCAAAGAACCCCGGCTCCACAGATCATGCCACAGCAGGGCTGTGAGCTGGGCTTCGTCTGGGGTTCTCAGTAGCTTCATCTGCTGCTAATCTGCACAGGGCCAGGCAGGGATTCAAGTTATGGTAAGCTGTTGTCCATGATGAGTCTGTACTGCTTTTGGGGGAAAAAAGCATTTAGCTGTATTCTATAAACCCTCATGAGCAGGGATTCATGCAAGGCCCATTTTATTTACTAGTCTAGGCTCATGCTGTTTACAAATATGGAACAGCTGGTGTCCATGCTGTAGGTCCAGCACCTGGTCCAACCCAGCTGATGCCTTTCCAGAGCCCTGGCATCACAGCAGGCAGACTGGGAGCTGGGGCACAGCTGTACTGTCTGACCCCCCAGTTTTGCAGTCACATTGGCAAACCTATCCTGTAGCCATAAATCGGATGTGCCATCACCAGATGCACTGTTTCCACTGCAGGGCCAAGGCGGTTTTGGGGTGCCTCATCTTCATGTATTCAGCCAGGGTGTCAGGGCAATTCTGTCAGAAGCCCAGCTGCCTTTCAGCTGAAGCGTGCCAGACCCCGAAGGCTCAGAGTCAACTGACATTTCTAGGGCAAAACTTATCTTTTCCTGGAAGTTTTCCAGTCAGCTTTGCTCAGGACAATTCTGCTGCATGGATAATTTTCTAATTCTCTACTAGACTGCTGATCACTGCAGCCCATGGCTCCTTATGGGGTATCAAGAAGAGAGAATGCCTGAAGGTATCATCATTGGGGTGGAATGCCTTCTGCTGTCCCACTGCTACCTTCTGTCCCTTGGTCACCCAACTTGCTCCTGCACATGCAGAACAGTGGCCCTGTCCCTTTGCACAGGATAGCAAGTCACAAACAAGATAAAACCAGAACAAGCTAAGGTAACTCAAAACTGATTTTGTTTCACTCTCCATTACAAATAGAGTGTCTTTAACAGTGGCTTAAAAACAAGTATAGTTTGTGGTATACTGGATTAAAAACAAAGTGGTTTTTTTTGGTTTTTCAAAGAAACAAAACATATTCAAAGACGCTCTGGTCCTTATAATTAATTCTATGGCCCTTGTTTTATGATATAGAAAAGGCTATACTGTAATTCTGAGATTGATAATACTGAGATTGATTATTTGTGATGCTGGGCAGCCACAGCCTACATTCACTTGATATATAATTGATAATGCTTACTGCTTCAGAAAGCCAGATATAAAGTGAATAAGCCTGTGGGTCCATGTCAGTTTTTGATTTTCAGTCATGTTGAGGAGTATATGCGGATAAGCTCTTCATTAATTTACTGAAATGTTTACTGTGGAAAAGCTTAATTATACTTTTAAAAACTATTTTGTCACACTGAATTACAAAACAAATTAACAGCAGACAGTGAATGGTATAAAACAGAACACAATCCTAAGAAACAATAGTTGATTAAAGTTATTAAAACTTCACATATTGATCCAACTGAATGTCTGTTTGTCATTCATAATATTAAGTAAGAAAAGTGGCTACAAGAAAATAGTTCAACACACATGCAAAACTTTATGAACTCCCGATCTATAAAACCATAATTGTCATTCGAAGAATTCTTTCCAAGTGGGAATAGGAAGTCATCTATTTTAAATAAACAAAATTGTTTTAATTAAATGGTCTCCATTTGACCATATCCAGTGAGGTTTTGAGCATGTCCAAGGATGGAGGCTCCACAGCCTCTCTGCAGAACCTGTGCCAGTGTTTGACCTCCTCACAAAACAAAACAAAATAAGTCTTCTTGCGTTCAAATGGAATTTCACATGTTTGCATTTGTGCCCATTGCCTCTTGTCCTTCCAGTGGGCACCGCTGAGAAGAGTCTGTTTTCCTCTTCTTCATTCCCTCCCATCAGGTACTTACACACATTGATGAGATTCCCCACATTCTTCTTTTCTCCAGGCTGAACAAGTCCCAGCTCTCTCAGCCTCTCCTCACATGACAGATGCTCCAGTTCCTTCATCTTCTTTGTGGCTCTGTGCTGAACACACTTCAGTAACTTCATATTTTTCTTGTACCATAGAGCCTAGAACCAGACACAGCACTCTGGATGTGAAGGTGGTGGCTGTCTGTGCATGTACAATTTCAGGTTTTTAACATATCTGTGGGAACTGGGTCACTGTCACGGTGGCATATCACTATGTTTTGTCCATGTTACATGTGCATCAATTTCTATAATTAGGACTGACATTACTTTTCACTACAAAACACATTCTCCAATTAATTTATTTCTGTCAATATGTTAATAATATCAATGTGCTATAATATGGGCCATATAGAGTGAGCCGTCTTAAAATAATACAAGGCACTGTTATACAACAGTGCTTTGTACCCATAATACATTACATACCCACTGATTTCATTGACACCTTCATCAGTTCTACTAATTAGCTGGTTTATATATAGAGAGACTCTTTTCATTGACCTTAGCAGAATGCTACAAACTCATTTAATGTCTTAATAGACCATATATTCAATAGCTCAGTAATTTATTCAACCTGTAAGGCATTGCTCCTTGACATTATTGCCCAGTTTGTGTACTCCACATAACAAATTCTTTTTACTTATAACAAACACTAATCAAATAGCAAAGGCATTCTGGAAGTCTGCTCTGAATACTAAAGATTTATGTCAACAAGATTAACTTTTATAATCCTTGCTTGCGTGGTATTTAGACATTGTGTAGATTAATGGATATCACTCCTACAGCTGTAGATCTCTGAAGTTCCTTCACAGTGCACTTTATTTTCCTTTGGCTTTAGCTAATTGAAGATAACTTTTCTGCATAACTGCTCATGGCATTAGCTGTGAAAACTCCCAGAGTCAGACAAGGGGACAGTCCTTGTTTGTCAGGGACTTGTGTGATTTAGCTCAATGATGTAATCGGTAGATATGAACTAAACCCACAATTTTATGAAAACACATACAAAGTTGAAATGCACTGTCAGAACAAAACACAAACCAAAGCAGTACTTTCCCAGATTTACTGCAACACTCAACAGCTAGAGCATCTATCACTGAGGACATCTCATTGGTAAAGATACATGACATGAAGACAAAGAACATTATAGAGCTGAATGAAAATAGCTTTAAAGACAAAGTACTTTGTTTAAAAAAACACAAAAACCTGGAGGTTCCTTTTTTCAATACTAAGGATTAAACAAAGTAGGAGAAAGCACATTTTTTTCCAACACAAGCATTTTCTATTATCCTACCCAATCTAATATTATGCTCCATCAAAGTTATCCAATCTAATCAAAGCAAAAATTACTATGGTTCTACTTATTAACACAGCAAAGGAGAAATAGGAAAGATCAACTTCCTTTCATTTGCCACAGACTAAAATGCTACACATGAACTTTTGTCATAGTTATCTTAAAGAATGATTTTTTTTTTTAGACCATTGCAACCTCATTGCTGGTTTACAGTTTCATAGATTCATTAATGACTTGTAATTGCTATAAAATGAATCTCTACATAATCTCCCATGTAGGTCAAGATGTGTTTATTGTCATCAATATTAGAAACTATGCCTTATTTTGTTTTAGTACTGTCTTGTTTTATCATTCTACTGTTATCCCTTGTGGAAGGCCTTTTTTCAGATTAAAGAACATGCAAACACAAGAAACATCATACTGCCTTACACCAGCTGTCCTTCTAGCTCAATAGTCTGTCCCTGGCAGAGGCAATAGGGGATATTGCTTAGGGAGAACCTTGCCAGTATCTGTGGTCTATTCCTGTCTTATTCCTCTAACATCCACATTTAGATTCCTGCTAAAACATTTTGATCCCTGACTGTTCTATTTATTGACCTGATGTTTTATTATCAAAAGGGCCTTTTTGTATGGAAATATTTTGTCCATAAAAAAGCCACTTATTAGATTTCGAATATCTTAATGCTGTCTCTCCCCTCCCCCACTTTTATTCCATATTCCTTCTTCTACCTGTTTTGAACCCCTTCTAATTTTTCCAAAATCTCTCCAACTTTAGACTTCAGAACTGGATGAAATAACAGTTGCACTGATGTAATTGAAAAAGGCAACATTACCTATTTCTTCGCGGTGTTCTCCTGTTTACTTAGCTAACACTCCTGTGCACTCTAGCATCATACAGGGATTTCATGTTCAGCTGGTAATCTATTACTCTATCTCAGCTACCCCTTTCCAATGGAATCACATGCCAGCCTTCATTCATTGGTGGCCAAGTCTATTCTGCTTCTGGAGCATTCATCTATGGACTGCTATACCACGGTGGAATGCAGACGAAATTGAATTTGCTATGTAAGGTGTATATGTTTATAGCATATTTATGCTTCTTCTCTCTAAAGGGTTTATTTACTTACATTGTGTAATTTTCTTTGTCTTTGAAATAAGATTGGTTAAGGGGTAATTGTCCTTTCCAAGCTAAACTGTCATTTTATTGTTCCAGAACCTAATTGTTAATCATATCTGATTTCTGTACTGCAGCACACTAACATAAGACAGCTAAAGGTACCTCATCTCCAAGGCACAGACATCTTTACATTTGTCCCATTGATTTTTCAGTTTTCTGTAAAAGACAGATATTTCCTAGAACCCTGCCCAATTCAAAGAACAGACCTATCAGCTTGATAACTATTGGACTTAACTGTTAATCAGTAGCTTTGTTAATGAAGGAACAAAAAAGGTTGAGGACATGTGTACTGTTGTCTTAAATAAGTTGTTTTAAAAGTAGACAGACAAGTGTGCTGAGACAGGGATGAAGGTAATGCAGACTTTCTAGATAAGATATTGTATTATTGTATTCCTAAGCCTAATAAGATTCCTCTCTGTGCAAACATTGACCATTACTGAAACACCTTTTCATTGCCAGCTCGTAATCTGATAAACTCATCTACCTGTTACTTAGGTGTGACCTTCTCCCTGATTTCCTCTTACCTGCTGTATTGCTTTCTAATGTCCTATCTTCAGAACTAGCTTCTGCACAATATTTCATCACCTCCACCCATTTTCCACCACTTCCCAACTGCCCAAACCTTTCTGCACCCCAGCCTCTTAGCACTAGTGGCTTTTCCTTGTCAATCCTTCTCTATACAGCCCCCCTTTTCCTGCCACTCCCAACACAAGGAAGGCAATTGAGAAGGCATATGATCAGAAGTGTTCAGAGTTCCAACTCAAAACAGATCCAGAATATTTTGCAAGGGCTTAGGGTAGAGTTAGGTAATGAAAGAGCCTCAGTTGGTATCTCCAGCTTCAAAAATTCTTCCTCTGCTACGGCTTTAATTTTAGCTTTGCCACCAGACATTCTTCCTTTCTGCTTTTAAATCTCAGTATCACACATTTTATCACTAGTACTGTATAGCTCACTGCATGCTTAATGTTCTGGTTTGTCCTAATGGAGGAGGCAGTAGGACTAAATCTCTGGAAAGATTAATCATCGTAAATTTGCCCTTGGTGTCCCGTAATAGTAACACCAATAGCAACTGCAGGCTACTAACTCTGACAAAATCTTAATCCACCTGCCTTCATGGTTTCCACAGAAGTTTACATTCCTAATATAAAATATTTCCTTGCTTAGACACCTATCACATATTCCCCACTTTCCTGAGGATAGTAAGTTCTGACATAGCACCTCTGCAAATAGGAGCAATATAAGTCAGTGTATAGTAGTCTTAAAGCACTATTAGTGGTATATACTGCCTATCCCAGCTAATATTTCTTTTCGTCAATCAACTGCTCTTCCTTTCTGCCCCTTACATGTTCTTTACGGCATGCTCATATGATGTAGAGAAGGTTTTCCCTCTCAGGTGGAGATAATTCTATTGAGATATAAAACACTTAATACTGTGCAGCAAGAGAAGCTCATGTATCAAGGATGTCGTTTCTGTCTAACCCGATCCTTAATTCTACTTAGATTCCATAGATAGTTGAACCAGACAAAAACGTTAAGTGACATGCTGAATTTAAGCAGCATATACTTACATTCAGTTTCTTTTTGTCACCAACTTCACATTTTCACGAGCCATAACAAGCTCACCTGTTGCACAGCACTGCTGAATTGGTAATTAGAGTACCAGAAATACCGAAGAAAGAGCAGTACAATTTTAATTGTGCAACCTGCTCTGGCTGTAGCAGTAGAATGCCTGTATAAGACAGTGTTTATTGCACCATATCACATTAAAAAAAAGAAGTTACTTGAAGCTATTAAGACATTAATAGTCTTGTCAACAAATGTCTTGGAAAGAAAAATTTTAAAATTTTTAACATCTCTGTTTAACAAAAGCTGAAAGTGCCAGGCATGGAATATCATCACAGGCCTTATTATCTCTGTAATATCTGTCTATTGCATCTATATTCAACTCTGGCCTTGTATTTTAACTGCAGGCTTTAATGGGCAGTCCTTTTTGGTACATGTTCACTGTTTAGTAGAGGATATAGACATTACTCATGACATTTTGTTGAAATGTTTTGAAAAGGATCCACAACTTGATACTTCTTTGAGCAAACCCTAGAAGGCAGGTATTGCTTCTTTGAAGGGGTGACCTTCTAAGTCCTCTCACTTTTAGACCGTTCAGTGTTTAGAATGTTCAGTGGCTCCACACTTTTCTCCAATGTGCCTTTGACAGAAAATTTGTCTTAGAATAGCCAGAAGTGAATTGCAGTAGAATAGATAAGAGTTTCCCAGAGAAACACTTATTGTTTCCTTAATCAGTTTGCCCAAGCCAAACACAGGGAAAATGCCTCTCAGGAAAAGTAGGCAGCCATATGCCACTGTAGTCCTTGTTGCCTATATTCACCATTTGATTTTCCACTTTTATTTAATTTTTTCCTCCTATTTTTCACTTGAGTGCTGATATCACTCACTGTTGAAAGTAGCTGAGCAGGAGAGAGCCTTTCTCAGCACTGTTTGGCTGTGGGAGAACTCTGAGACCTTGGAAAACAAGTGCCTGGGGGCAAAGAGGTACACGTGGATTAGAAAAGGGAACAGAGGTGAGATTACCGCCATAGGCCCCAAAACTCTACCCCTCACACAGAGCAAGTACTTCAGCTGTTGAAATACTGCACAGTCTACCTGGTAGAAGATCCCTATTTAGTCTCATATTCACTGCAGGCAGTAATTGCAATCATCATGGAAGTGATGAGAAAGACAGTATAACTGTTTAGTTTGTCTTCAGTTGTTGTCTCTGTAGGATGAGACTTTGACAATTTCTGCTCATTAGCAGTATTGAAATTGAAGAAAGTGTTCATCTTTCAACATAGCTCCAAAACCAATTAAAATAAAATAACAGCTAAGATTTGGTAATTACAGAGAGTTTTTAATCCTATCTTCAGAAAAAAATCCTTTTAAATTCCCACAGTAACAATGAATTTAATTTTGATGTCTGCATTGCCTTTTTCAATAGCAGCTGATTCTTTTTTATTTAAAAAGTGGTGAAAAGAAACGTCATGCACACCATTATAAGTGCACAGAGATATCTTCCTGTATGCACTTCTTCATTAACATTTACCTTCATTATCCCATTGAAGATAAAATACTACTGGATTTGAAATGAAGGTGGACATTGGACATTCTTAAAATTCATATAATGAAAATTACATTCTCACTGAATAGAAAACATTTATACATTTTTATCCATTTTCCTCACATTTGCACTATCGCTGTCTGCGACGTGCAAGCTGACACTATATTAGTAGGTATTATCTATTTCCTATGAAAATAGTACAAAATTATTTGAACTCAACTAGAAACATAGCATTTTCCTGTTTCTGCATGCTGAGAATATATTTTTGAGAGTGTAACACACTATTTGTTTTTGAAAGTTAAAAATAAAATCTTCCTATCTTTCTTGGAAAGTATTAATGTTGTACTGTCAGAAAAGATTACTGTCCAGAACTGAGCAGCTGTGTGATTTATTCTCTGCAGACATACCATAACATTTGGTTATTAAAGAAAGACAGAGCTTCTGGAGCTGGAGCATTAGCTTTGCTTTAAACATGTTTCGTCTTTCCTTTCTTCTTCAAGTTTATTTTTCCTTGAAAAAATAGAAACAGAACTGAACCTTCTTAGACTTTGCTCACACAGAATAAACACTATTATAAAAATAAAAGACTATTAACAATTAAATCAAGGCCTAATATAAAATAAATTGATTTTATCATTTTAGACAAAAATATATTCCAGTTTATATAGTATGTCATGTATGAAAAAGTATGTCATGAAAATTATTTTAGTGTATTATCATGCAAGGATAGTTCATCTCTTATATCAAATTAAATTAGTACCTTTTTTGGCAATGAAGTTCAGAATTAAATATTTTAATATATTCACTATGTGTGCTGAAATCATTCGTAGAATCTAAATAACTTTAAAAGCTCATAAATATGAATAAACATTTTTTTCCATTAGTTTTGTTTTACTTTTGTTTTTAAAGATTACAACAAAGAATGAATTATCCAGCAACATATCAGTCATGTGAGATGACAGCCAATCACCAGCCTTGTTTAATGTCTTTATCAAATATCTGGATGAGGGGATTGAGTGCACCCTCANGGGTAATGGCCTCAAGTTGCGTGAGGGGAGGTTTAGATTGGATATTAGGAAAAATTTCTTTGCTGTAGGAGTGGTGAGGCATTGGAACAGGCTGCCCAGGGAGGTGGTGGAGTCCCCATCCCTGGAGGTGTTCAAAAAACGTGTGGATGTTGCACTTGGGGACATGGTTTAGTAGACACAGTGTTGTTGGGTTGCTGGTTGGACTAGATGATCTCAGTGGTCTTTTCCAGCCTTAATGATTCTATGATTCTATATTACTGGAATATATCATTAACAAGAAATTGTAATACTTATAATTAAAAATAATTTCCAATCACAAAGGGTAGATAGCATACTTAATACTTTTTCAAAACAATCTACACTACTTATTTAGATGGAATTCTTTTCTTGAAAACTGTGGGAAGAGGTTTGAGATTAAATTCTAAAGAATTAATTTCAATGTAATTTTCTAAATTTCCACTCAGTGAAGTGTTCTGATTGGGGAAAAACATCTGCCAAGTTTTTCAAAATATTTGAAAAGTTTGGAGCAGTAAAAATTAATTCCATACAAGGTATCTGTCAGGTGTCACATATATGTTTCAGTCAAACTTTGAAATTATGTCTTTCATGAAATTACTAGAATATCACTTATTTCATTAGTAGATGAAAATTATATCTAGACCTTATTTGTTGGAGTCATTGGAATTATTAATACAAAAGAATACATAAAATTATTTTTGCTAACAAGTCTCTGAATTTGCTCCTAAATGACAGATTAATACACAACACTATGTAACTGTTACTTAGTTTTCCAGTTTATACTGTTCCATAAAGTTGTCACAAGCAGTAGTCGCTTCCCAGATTTACCAGTTGTCCTAAGAAGAGAACAGTTTCTATGCATGCTGCAGGGTGGATAAGGCAGAGGTATTCCAAGGCTTTTTGACCTTTGTTGCTGAAACTCAGATCCACAGAATCAGTCTCTTCTGGTACCTCTCATTTCTCTAAGGTTTCAAAGAATACCTCTGAAGATGAGAAGAAAACCACTCTTCCCAATGCCAGTATTACCATGGGACTATTCCTGGAATTGACCCTAGCACCTTTTTCCATTATAGCCAGTTCAGGTAAAAAGGATGTAAAAGATCTTCTGAGCACCATGAGGCCATGCTGGAATCTTTACCTTTAGGTATCCTGTCACAGGTTTAAAGAAGAATCCTTTTACTTCCCCCACTCCTCCAAAATGTCTCAGTAAATAGACCTGATGTTGGTGAAAAGTAGCTCAAAGGTTTAAAGGCATACAAAAGGGGGAGGTTTTCACCAAATAGCAAAAGAAATTTCTGCTTTTCTGTGCTTTCTAACCAGCTGGAACAAATGACCAAGAAAAATAAAAAGGAGAAAGCATACTTGGAGTATATCGGTGTACAATAAAATTTGCAGAAGAAGAGCCAAAGGAAGCTCTACCTCAAGCTTATAGAGTTGGGTACAGAGGAGCGTGGATTAAGGGCTTGTCTTGCAATATTTTAAACTATTCATCTCTTCAGTAAAATGTTTCTTGTATTACTTCCTATAAACACCATTTTTTCCAGTAGTGAGGCAATAAAATGCTCATAATGCCAGGTTCTACAATACATTCGTAATGTACATCAAATGGATGTAGGTCTGCTGGCAGAGAATTACATAGCTTACACGGTATCACAGAATGATTTGAGGTTAGAAGGAACTTTCCATCAAGTTCAAACCCCTGCTCAAAGCAGGGTCAGCTAGAGCAGGTTCCTCAGGGCCATGTTCATTTGGGTTAGGGTATCTCCAAGAATGGAGGCTCCACATGCTAAGATTACCATTTCATCTTAAAACCTCACACATGCAAAAACACTGACCAAACTAGGTGCATTCAGTTGGCTCCGTCATTAATATTTATACAGAATAGATATAGTCCAGTATCTGTAAAGGACTAAAAAATTTCCTCTTTCCAGAAATTTTTGGGACAGAGGCCTGTCATGATGCAGAATCACACAAATGTTGGCCATTAACAGGCAAGTGCTGATGGGATGAACACACTTTCCTCAGCTCTACACAGTATGCAGGCTTTCTCTGGCTCCTCACAGCTGGTATACAGGCTTTAGGAGCTAGAGGGAGTATGAAATACTGGACACTGAACATTGAACAACCATAGAAGGAATTAGTGGATTTGTGGGAAAAGTGGTGTGAAAATCCTCACTATTCCAGTTAAATCCAATGCCACTGAAAAGTTGGTAGCAGAATGAAAAAGGAATAAATTGGGTATTTACTCAAAGTGGCACAGTAACTCAAGAGAAGAACCACTAGAACTCCATAACCATCCAGAGTTTAATCTATAACAAAATTTGATCCTATCTCTTAAACATACCTTCCTCCTTTGCACTAAAACCACTTTGAATAAAAGACTAGGAGATTCATGCTTCATTTGCTGAGAATCTCTTTCTCAGATAAATAAAGCACGTAATTTGCAAAGTCAATATTTACCAAAAGTTTTCACTTTGCAGTCACATCTAAAATGACACAGCTCTTTAAATTTAATTTCCTACCTATAATAACACATACCTCTCATCAGAAGATTCTGCATGGAAATATCTTTATACCTTGCTCATCCATAGATCTGTTAAAAATATTACAAGCTGGTGACTGCTGGTAAGCTTTAGTGGCATCCAGGGTATTCTGAGTTCATTTTATTACTCTGTATAAGTTAGTAATCAAGGGTAAGTCTGACTATTATTTTAAACCTCTGATTCATTCTTGCCATCCCATAAGTCTAAGTTCCCAAGAAAACAAAATAAAACAAAATATGATTATTTCTATTTTCTGAGGTCTCTTCTGCAAACACAAAATGAGAAGTCATGGAAAATTTTTTTGCCATCTGTTCAGCAAGGTCTTAGAATTTAAGAATTTAGATAAGCTGGACAACTATCCAGAATTCTAAGTGCTCATAATACCTAATTTTCAGGGGCCTTCACATTATTCAAATTTTTTCTTTCTTTTTTCTCTTTGAAACTTGTATGACTGTTCATGTTTCATTGTATATTATATTTTCATAAAGTCTTTGAACATAAAACAAATTATTCTTTCTCATAAAATTCTGTAACGTTTGTCTCAGGTATTCTACAGCAACACAGTTGGTCCCTGTGGCATGCAACTGGAAGATAACTTCAGGCCTTTCATCTGACCTCAGCTACAGATAAAGCTGGAACGACTCCATGAAGTTACTCTGATTTTACTAGTATAAAAACTATAGGGAACAGAACTACATTCACCTAATGACAACAGTTTTTTCTGTGTTTATTTACAGCAGCTTAACATAATTTGACTCACAATGCATTAGCTTCATGTGTTTGTAACTGCAGTTTTACAAGGCAAAAAACAGCATAGGACCTTCCTCCTTATCAAAATTTCTTTCCCATAAAATAAAATTTCCCAATATATTTTAAAATAAAATCCTACCATGGGCCCCACTTTCACTTGCACTAGTTCATGAAGGGACAAAAGTAGCACATGCAATCAAGAACAAGATCTGAAGAAAGGGCAAGAGGATGGTGAAGTTAGATGGCATATAAGGAGAAATATCATTTATACTCTTCTGAAAGTAAATGTCAAAGGTAGAGCACCAGCTATAGGGACCTGTGGCATGGTAATACCTGTATGTTGTATGTTACACTGACTAATGAGAGGCCTACAGTCTCCTTGGCAGCTTTGCTGGGAAAGTTTATGTGGGAGATAAATGTCCACGTAGGCAAAACAGGATCAGTGCCCTTAAGCCAGCAATGCACCTTTGTGGCAAAAAAGTCAACAGCCTCCTGGCTGCATTAGGAAGACAGTTGCCAGCAGGTCAAGGGAGGTGATCCTTACCCTCTACTCAGCACTGGCGTGGTTGCATCTAGAGCACTGTGTCCAGTTCTGGGCTCCCTAGTGCAAGAAAGATATGGACATACTGGAACAAACCCAGTGAAAGGCCATGAAGATGATGAAGGGATTGGAGCATCTTTTATGTGAGGAGAGGCTGAGATATCCAGGACTGTTCAGCTGGAAAGCCAGAGAGAAATACATGATGGGAGGGAATGAAGAAGACAAAGCCTTTATAATGCCCACTGAGACAAGAGATGTTGAGACAATGGGCACAAATAAAAACACATGAAATTCAATCTGAAGATTCTGAGGGTGGTCAAACTCTGAAACAGGTTGTGCAGAGAGGCTGTAGAATCTCCAACTTTGGATGTACTCAAAACCTGATTGGATGTTATGCTGTGCAACCTGTTCTACCTGATCCTGCTTGATTAGGCAGGTGGACTAGACAGCATCAAGAGGTCTCTTCCAACCACAATCATTCTTTGAATCTGTGAAAGGTGATGCTCTGCGTGAAGCCACAAAATCAAGAAGCAGAGGGGAAATCTAGACATTTCCATCGTGAACTAATCTACTCTGGAGATGATGCAATATATGGGCTCCTGAAACTATTTTTCCCCTTCTCCTTGTAAAATTTGTCTTTACAGCCTAGATCTAATGATTCTCTATCCTGAAGCTAAAATCATCAAGCCATAAACTATCCCAAACTATTGTAATGTCTTTTTTTTTTCAGAGTAACCTTTAAGATTATGCTCAACAGAAATTAATTTGCTCTGTTTTTGCAGGTGAAAGATTAATTTTCTGTATTTAATCTAGCTAGAGTCTCTAAGGTGTCAGTAGTTTGCTCTTGGTAGGTTTTGATTTCCAAGAGCCTAGAAACTAAAAAGCAAAACAACTACTCAGTCCCAGTGAATGGGAAAAAAGGTCAATATTCTAAAAGTGGATTTCTCATCTTTGTGAAGTATGCAATATTTATTGATAGTTTGGGAAAATTGCTTTCTTACTCTTGTTCTAAAGGATACCTCCAGAACAGCACCTTATAAAAACCCACTTCAAATGTCAGGGCTCCTGTCCACACTCAAGGCTCTTTAACTCCAGAACAGTGTAAGTACATCTGTTTTACATTGTTACTTGCCCTTCAAATTCCTGTTGCTGTCCAACAAGCCCTAATAGCTCTCCAAATAATCCATATGCATCTCCACACTTACACTGTGATTGATCCCCCGTTTCACGTAGAACTGCCATCCAGCATGACCAAATAGCATCCCCACAGATATAGCTACACCAACATGACCACTGGAAAGCAATAAATCCCAACATGGGGGCAAAGCCATTGTATAGGATTTGAGTGGTAAGGTTTTGGGAGTGGGGGGTGGCTACAGGGGTGGCTTCTGTGAGTAGCTGCTAGAAGCTTTCCCTATGTCTGACAGAACCAATGCCAGCTGGCTCCAAGATGGACCCACTGCTGGCCAAGGCTGAGCCCATCAGTGATGGTGGTAGCAGGTAGCACCTCTGGGATAACATGTTTAAGAAGGGGGGAAAAAAAACTGTGCAACTGCAGCTGGAGAGAGGAGGGAGAATATGTGAGAGGAACAATCTTGCAGACACCAAAGTCAGTGAAGAAGGAGGGGGAGGAGGTGCTCCAGGCACCGGAGCAGAGATTCCCCTGCAGTCCCTGGTGAGGGACCGTGGTGAGGCAGGCTGGCCCCTGCAGCCCATGGAGGTTAACAGTGGAGCAGATATCCACCTGCAGCCTGTGGAGGACCCCACGCTGGAGCAGGNACGGGGACCTGGCATCCAGTCAGTGTCAGCCCACCACAGCCATGATTCCAAGTGCCCTACTCCTCTCAGAGGCCATGAAGTCATGACGGGGACCAGATACAGACTTAGCCAGGCATCAATATCCACAAAATTTAGGCCTGAAGCATCTAATATAATATTGAACAAACTGATGGAATAAAAAAAACTAGGGAGCTTAGCACCTTTGCTTTAGGAATCGCTGAACCCCATGTCAATGGATGTTATAAAAATTTTCTGGGCTGTTGTGGGTTAACCCCATAGGCAGCTGAACCCCACACAACCACTTGCTCACTCCCCCCCTTCTTGCTTTTACCCTTTTTTGGAAAGGTAAGAGTGAGAAAAAGCATGGGTTACGATAAGGACATTTTAACAGGTAAAGCAAAAGCTGTGCACACAAGCAAACCAAAATGAGGGATTAATTCACTACTTCCCATTGGCAGGCAGGTGTTCAGCCATCTCCAGGAAAACAGGGCTCCATCACGCACAATGGTGACTGGGGAAGACAAACGCCATAACACTGAACATCCCCCTCTTCCTCCTTCTTTCCCCCCGGCTTTTATTGCTGACTGTGAGATCATAATGTATGGAATATCCCTTTGGCCAGTTTGGGTCAGCTGTCCTGGCTGCGCCCCCTCCCAGCTTCTTGTGCACCCCCAGCCAACTCACTGGCAGGGCAGTGTGAGAAGCAGAAGGCCTTGATGCTGTGTAAGCACTGCTCAGAAATAGCTGAAACATCAGTGTGCTATCAACACTGTTTTGGTCACAAATCCGAAACATAGCACCATACAGACTGCTATGGAGTAAATTAACTCTATCCCAGAAAAAAAAAAAGTACATGGTGAAATATTACCATATGCTTTTATAACCCTCCCAGGTATTTGCAACTGGCTATTGTGAAGTTTGTATAGATGGACTCCTATATGACATAACAGTGCCATTTTTATATAACGATGTCTTCTGATAGTTTTAAACTTTTACTACCAATATTTTTTATAGAATCAAAAAGTCCTCTAAATTGAATACATAGCAGAGGGTATCTGGTTTTCATATGAGCAACACCACGAACCTGCACCAGAATCTGCCAACATACCTGGAGTATAGCACACTCTTTTCAAGCCCCTTTCATTATCCAGACACAGATTTTCAGAATCTGGCAGGCTGTAAGATTCAGACTCTTATAGTTTGCAAAGACCATCATGTACCTTCCAGACAAACAAAGTTCTTTGCTTTACTGTACCTCTTAATTTGGATTACAAAATCGAAAGTCTAGTTCTTCAGGATGTTAAAGCAGCCTACCTAAGATGTGGATCTTGCCAGATTTTAGCCTGGCATGTGAATGTAGATGATGACACAGTTCTTTGGGAATAACCATGTCTCTGAAACTGTATACAAGAGGGATTGTATTTCTTTTTATAGAAATGTTTTGTAGACAAGTTAATACTTGCTATAGGATTCAGATTACTTTTCACACTTTATGAGTGAGAATTGTTTAGAAAAAGCAAAAGAAAAAGTTTCAGACTGACTTTAATACAGAATTTACTATTACAGATGCACTAATGATAGAAAAAAAAGTATCTTAAACCTATTTTAGCAAAGCACTTGGACATGCGGTTGACATTACTACAGACACATTTAAAAACCTTACCGGTTCAGACACATATTAAAAAAATATCTGAGATCAACTCAGTCAAATATTTTTTCAACCTATCCATATCTATTTGACGGTTCTCATTATCTTGTTACATAAGGTGTTCTATACTATTATATCAGTGGTGTCATTCTACAACATAAACAAATCAGAGGCTGTCTTATCAGTAAGCATAATACAAGCAGATATATGTCTGATAATACTATGCAAGTTGCTCTGGTTTGGGTCTAAATAAATTACCTTTTTCTAAACTCTTTTCTGAGAATGAATACGTCTTTTACTTGTGTACTTGTAGTAATTTATCTTCAGCGAGCTTAGACTGAATTTTAGGACACTATTCCCCAACCAAGAGTATATTTTTCATGTTTCATTTCAGCAGAGAAGAAAGAAAGGAAAAGAAAGAAAAAAAACCAGGAAGAGTCAGTGAAAAGAAAGTATTTAAAGAATTATACAGTGATTATTTTCTGTATCTGAATTTATATACTCCTTTTAAGAGGGCTAATCTGCGTTTTCCTAATTTACCTGATTAGTAGTAAGGTATTATTGCCTGTTCAATTTTACATGTTACTCTATAAGTTTATAGCAAAACCACATTTTTGCTATCAGAAGTACAAGTTAAGGCACAAAATGAGATGCAGTTCAAATTTAACAAATATTTTTTTTCAAAGATTCCAGGATTATAATGCATTACACTGAACTGTATACATACACACTTTTACTCTGATCCTGGCAAATAAAATCTATATGTGAACTTTTTCAAATAACAAACTGGAATTTTGCTAATACCATTCTTATTTTTGCAAAATTTAATTAGGATCTTTTATGTATATAATACTTGTAGTTTACTTACATAATTTTTTTATTTAACTGTTTTTTCAGGTGTAAATATCCATCAAATTGAAATTAGTGAAGGCTTTCAAGGACAGTGACAAGAAAAAACCAAAATATATGTAGAAATATAATGTTTATGTAAAAAGAAAACCAATAAACTAACAATTGAAAGTCATCTATCTTATATCTGACACGATTTCTATTATTATACAGACTGTATCTAATACCTCTGTTCTTGGCTATATCAAGAAATATGATTCCTGTCTTTGTTTGCACTCCATCCTCATTTTCCTCTGAAAAGACATAAGTAAAGCACCAGTTCAGCAAATCTGCTGTACTTTTATCCCTTCTATACCTTTTCAGCTATAATTTCAGTGGAGCAATTTTCTATCTTCAGTCTCCCGTAAACATATTTGAAGAACAATTTACTATTATCTGAAAAGCACTCTGCAATTCAATGATTAGTGTATTTTTGTGTCCCTGATTCTCCTTTTAGTAGTTTTCTGATCATTTTTATGTCTACTTAGCAGACAGCTTGTAGTTTGAAAACATTACATTAATATTTTATTCTGAGGTCAAAAAGCTCTGCTAACCTGGATTCAAGATTTGAAGACCACCCTTTCAATCTATAACTCTCAGAAGGGAATGCAGTAATATTATTGTTAAAGAGAAAAAAAAACATCACATATAATGAAAAAATGGTCTTTGTCATGCACATTAAAATATCACCTATTTATCTGTGTAAGCATTCATATAGCTGTCATCATCTCAGTATTTAACTTCTTCCCAACTATTTAAACAAAGTAATGTATCTAATTGCATTTCTTTTTTCTCCCTTCTGAAGGAGACACAGCTGGATTGCTGTGACAGGAAGTTACAAAGGGAAAATACATAAAAGAAATAAAAGTTGTTTTTATTATAGGACATGTTAAAATTTAAGTGATTCTTATCTGCTGCATCAGTGGGCATCAATTCCTGTCCACAATGAGATCTCTGTCCTCAGAAGCTCATGAGCCTCCCAGGACTGGCTGACCTCTCCACCTGTACCAACAACCACATCTGAATAGAAAGAGAAGTAATCTCTGAAGTTGTGAGGGACGGGTCCATGGAGAGCTCAATCTTTGAACTGCATTGTACAATCGTACACTTTTCCTTCTTCATTACTTTTATTCCATCTTTAGAAGTGGTGCTATTTTTTGGTCCAATAATTCAAAAATAGCTGTGAGCTATCATCCTATGTAGCCCAGTGATTCACATTAAAAAGAAAAAAACAAACCAGAAAACCCCTTAGAACATAACAAACAGCAAACAGGCCAAAGCTACCTCTGTGTCAACTTTTTAATGGGGATTTTAAGATGGTCAGATGTACTAGTTAAAGATATCTTGGAAAAGACTTCTTGTGCTACAAACTTTGAATATGAAGATTTGAAAAGATAGAAATTACAGTAGAAATATCTGCAGTACAAAAAATAGTCTTTTTTATCATGCTAAACTTTCCTCAGATGTCACAGTCACAACAATTTTAATAGCTTTTGCCTAGGGGTTTGGGATATTCAAGCACCATTCTCTGTGTGTAGATTAGATTGGTCAAATAGAGAAAGAACTAATTTAGTAATATTATACTGAAGAAACATTCGACTGTTATATACTAGGTCATATTACTTGTCATTTATGACTAGTTATTTATTCATGAAAATATTCATAAATCCTTAACACATTACAAAATTAAGCATAAATAAGGGTGTATAAAAAATTCGCTCTAGCTGTGTTTTGTTTTCCTTCACCACTTGCCATTTATTATTCTCTAGTTTTTAAAAGTTTCAGTCATCCAATTAAAGAAAATAAAAATATAATTTGATTTATGAGATGTATCACACTGACCGAGTAGACAATGTAAATAGTTTGCAAAGAATATATAGCTGGAAAAATTTTGAGAAATCATTCATTTTATCTGTGTGAATAATGAATACATCAGCCAGAAAGAGAGGGTAGTTTTGCATAATCTTTATAAACAGGAACAAAAAAGACTTTCAGCCAAGAATTGCTTTCCAGAGAATAATTTAACCAGCAGCACTAATGACACTTGAAGAATTGTAGCATATGGTAACTCAGTGAAGTGTGTTCCCCTCAGTATTACATGTGTCTGTTCAAACACTATCAAAACTCATATGTGTTTATATATGCACATGTATGTATGTGTATATATATATTTTCAGAATATATTAATGATATATATATATTTCTTCAGCTTTTATTAGTTTTTTCTATTTCATATTTCACTTTCCTTGTTGCCTAATCTCATCTGCAGAGACTTGCTATCTAAGAGCCTACAAAGCTCTAGTTACGAAATATTGTTCTTAAAGAATCCCAATAACAAAGGTATTTAATATATGTGAGCATATTTTTACACATATATATTATAGACAGTATAAGTCAGCAGTGCGGTCAGATAGAATGCCAAAAATTATTGATGATGATGAGCAGGAGGTGAGGTGTTTATGAGCTGAGTTACCTTCAGAGTTTCCCCTCATTTTCTAATGAGCATTAGAATGAAAAATGTTAACTACCTACACATGGCAGAGCATGGCTCAGGTTACTTCATCCTCACACCTCCCACACGGCCGGTTTCAAGAGCTGTCGCATACAATAAGGTATATGTTCCTCTGTCTGCCCCCACCATTCAGTTTTCCTCCATCGTTCTTGGTTTTTTCCTTTATTTCTACGACTGTTTCAAAAATAGTGTCTTCCTGAGAAAACTGTTTAAGTAACTTTGCACAAAATCAAACTACTGCAACCTACAGAAAAAGCCAAACTTGCCCTTCCAAAGGTGGTCTAAATTTCTGATTTCTTTGGAAGTCTTTCTTCTATTTCTTTGAATTATTGCCACTGTTCTAATTTTTATAGGAGTATAAAGATTCCTAGAATTACTACTAAAATAAATAAATAAATTTAAAAGGTCCTTTAGTAGGTCTTTTTTCTACTATTAAATTCTATTTAGCTTTTCCTATTATTTCAACCTAAATGGCAATATACACTGCTCTACTGCACTGAATATGCTATTTCCTGTTTTATTTTCCCCACCCCATCAGTAAATCCTAAATCGTAGTATTTTAAACACCCAATGAATTTCTATTTCAGTGTCCTTGTCATTCTAATATTAATCTCATATGGTGCTTATCTTTGAACACATAAAAAAAAGATGAAAGAGAAAAATACATTAGAATTCTTTTTAATATATTATGCTATGCCATACCAGCGTAAAGATTATAGTTTTACCGCTGTCCTTAGTGATGAAACAGAACCATGTCTTCGACTTTCCTGGTTTCATGAAAGTTTCCACGGTTATCTGCCTTAGGGACTTTGTCCAATTTTATTTAAAAATTATTGAGCTTTCATTAATGAGTTTTCAATGTCTAAGTTGTCTTTGTCAGCTGCAGCAGCAATATCAACTCTGAGAGAGTTCTTAGTTAAGATCTCCCAAAGCTTGGGCTCTTGTTGGTTTGCTGTTATGTGACCCCAATTCAGCAAAACACTTAAATGTAGTTACTAACTTCCTGTACACACAAAGCCATATTGACTGACTGAGACTCATTTCATGTCTGAGATTAGAGACCTATACAAATCCCAACAAGAATTTAGTTTTGTATTTGCAAAATTCTTCTAGAAACACTGCTGCATTTCAAAAAGCATGGAAATTTCAGCAATGTCACTCTACTTTCCTTTACTTTTTATGAAGTACATTTTGAGGAAAGATTTTTTTTCCTTTGAAAAATTTTTGCTGCAAAGGTACAAACTTTGCACATTGCTGTGTGGATCTTTGTGGTAGGATTAGAGTTTGCAACTGCTTATGCTTTTATAGATAATCTGTTCTTGACACACACAGGAGGCTGGTTCATTTTTTCCTTCAGGACAGTAGTGAAATTCAAGGTTTTTACTTGAATTGCTACAGAAAATTATGTACCTGGTTTGTTTATTCCTGCATCTATGGAATGCAGACTTGCAAACTTTTGAGCAATTCACAAAGTTTTATCTCTTTGGGCAGTTTATGGCAAGTAAAACCAATAG
This sequence comes from Scopus umbretta, assembly GCA_013400535.1. NCBI lineage: Eukaryota > Metazoa > Chordata > Aves > Pelecaniformes > Scopidae > Scopus > Scopus umbretta. The sequence goes on from VZTL01054599.1 coordinate 22,856, forward strand.
CTGGTATGCAGACATTGTTTTCCACTCTTATTTTGGTGTTGCTTAAAGAATATGAGATAAGGCTTCAAGGATTGTTGTTGTTGTTGTTATTATTATTATTGTTGTTGTTGTTGTTGTTGTTATTATTATTATTATTATTATTATTATTATTAGTAGTAGTAGTAGTAGTAGTAGTAGTAGTAGTAGTAGTAGTAGTAGTAGTAGTATTAGTACTTTTTTTCTTTCCTCTNGTAGTAGTAGTAGTAGTAGTAGTAGTATTGTGATAGTACTATAATTTTTACCAGAATGAAGGCCCTGCTGTACCAAGGTTGATAGAATACATGCTGCACTGAAGACTTATAGTTTAAAACAAGAAAATACAGACGTCTGCTTCCCTGAGTTAGTACATTGGGAAGCACTGACTTTTGCAGGTGGTTTGCACCTCCAAAAGAGGAGCAATTACTTCTGGCATTACCACTAAGTTTGCAAGTGAGAGAAGATTCCCAATGCTGTATGCTTAAGCTTACTTCAGCCACACAGATTCTCTACTAGGCCAAATAAAACAAATGATAAATGAATAATTCAAAAAGACATCAGTCTTCAGGCTGGAATTAAGGTTGCTGCCATCAATGGAAAGCTCATGTCACTCAACATGTGAGTTTTATCATCTCTTCCACATTTCACATACAAAATGTATTTCTGTGATGAATTATATTGCAACTCTGTGTGGAATTAGCATAGGATGAAGAAAGATCTTGAAGCAAAAATACTACTTGTATTTATTAATCAAGGGAATTTGTCTCAGTGTGGATACACAACTCTTAGAAACACACAATCACAGAATCACAAAATGGTTGATGTTGGAAGGGACCTCTAGAGGTCATCTTATCTAACCCCTCTGCTCAAGCAGGGCCACATACAGACAGTTGCCCAGGACCATGGCTTTTGAATATCTCCAAGGATGGAGACTCCACAGACTCTCTGGGCAACCTGTGCCAGTGCTCAGTCACCCTCACATTAACAAACTGTTTCCTAATGACACCTCCTGTGTTTCAGTTTGTGCCCATTGTCTCGTCCTATCATTGAGCACCACTGAAAACAGCCGGCCTCCCTCCCTTCAGCTATTTATAGACATTGATGAGTTCCCCCTGAGCCGTCTCTTCTCTAGGCTGAACAGTCCCAGCACTCTCAGCCTTTCCTCACAGGAGAGACAGTCCAGTCCCTTCATGGGCCNTTGAGCTAACAGCTGTATGGTGCTTAGCTGCTGGCTTGGGTTAAACCACAACAATCTTGTACTGGGGATCCCATAACTGGACACAGTACTTCAGGTGTAACCTCACCAGTGCTGAAAAAAAGGGGGAGGATTACCTCTCCTGACCTGCTGGCAACACTTTGCCTAATGCAACCCAGGATACGGTTCGCCTTCTTTGCAGCAAAGGCACACTGCTGGCTCATGTTCAACTTGCTGTCCACCAGGACCCAGGACACCAGGACTTAGCCAGATACCTTTTTTTTTTTTTTTTCCAGACTGTAAAACAGATCTTTGTTTTTAAAACAATTTTTAAGCTGTCGTAATCTATTTTAGTATAGCAGCTTTAAATTATGTAGGACTCCTTAAGCACTTAAAAATTGTATACTACAATTTCTGAATAATCAAATGCTAAATAGAGAAAGAGAGGAAAGAACTATTTTTAAGAAAGTCAGAAACAGCTGTAACATCATGTGACCTAATCTGTGACATGGACTAATCTTATACATTGAGTGAATAAAAAGAAATTTAGCATATATAGTGCCCTCACGACATTCAGCCCCCAGGCTAAGTCTTCTAGTATAGGGTTTGTCATTAGATTAGGGACATTTACTCACTCAGAAGCAGCACTAGAGGAAATTCATTTTCATTAATAGTTTTTGTGGCAAAGCTAAGCAGACTTTCCTATGTCAAATCTCACTTTCTTCTTGCTTTCTCACTTTACAGAAAGCCAAAGCTCACTATTAAAAAAAAACACAAACCTTTTTCTTTCCATCTAATGTGGTAAATACTGACCAGTTATTTTCATGATAGCCATCCATATATGATTCTCCTTTTAGAACAGAAATAAAAAAAAATGTTCTCCTTCATCTGTAAATGTAGGTTTCTTCTTCAACCTTGAGCATAATACTGCCTCTTGGCAGTTTATTACCTTTACCCATACTGCCAAGTTTAAGGGTTTATCTGTAGAATATAGAATAAAAATTACAACCACACCTCAAGCACAGGGTGTCAGATCAAGCAAAAGCAATGGAAGGCTAAGCCAAACAGATATCTAGCCACACTAGATATGAGAGTGACCAGTTTTGCTAGCCTGTTCTGAATTAAGGCACCTGCACAATTATTGTCTTTCATTATTGTCAATCTATGTCTCTACCTATGCTGCCAGTCATAGGAAGCAACTTCTTGCTACACAATTCTATACATGTCCAAGTTATACCCTAAAATAAATTGGTCCTACCCAGCCCTCATAGCTTTGGTTTTGTTTTTTTGAAGTGATCAGTAATAGAACAGTTGCAATTTACACTTATACCTTTAGGGCCTCTGATGTTATCCTGTACTTGCACTTTCATGGCCACTATTATCATCCCATCCTTGTACTTTTTGGGGTCCCTTTTGTAGTCCCTGCTTTTCCTTATACAGCCTTTAAGAGATGACTTGTTGATGACATAACTAATGTTTGATTAGCCGGTTCTAATTGTATCAGGAATAGTGTGGCCAGCAGGAGTAGGGAAGTGATCGTGCCCCTGTACTCAGCACTGGTGAGGCCGCACCTCGAATCCTGTGTTCAGTTTTGGTCCCCTCACTACAAGAAGGATGTTGAGGTGCTGAAGCATATCCAGAGAAGGGCAACATATGGCACTTTGGGACATGGTTTAGTTGTCATGGTGGTGTGGGGTTCACAGTTGGACTAGATGATCTCAGAGGTCTTTTCCTACTTTAATGATTCCATGATTCTATGATTCTATAATCATACATCCATCCTTGATCTAGGGTCATTGAACAGCTCACCTCACAAACATAGCAGACTATTAGCTGATATAGACATACCTAATACCTTTGTAAGCATTATGAGCTACAAGGTCTAGAGCATAGGTCTTATGAGGATTGGCTGAGGGAACTGAGGTTGCTAAGTCTGGAGAAAAGGAGGCTCAGGGGAGACCTTATTGCTCTCTACAACTACCTGAAAGGAGAGTGTAGCGAGGTGGGTGTCAGTCCCTTTTCCCAAGAAGCAAATGGTAGAATGAGAGGAATAGCCTCAACTTGCACCAGGGGAGGTTTAGATTGGATATTAGGAAAAATGCATCCACTGAAAGGGTTATCAAGCACTGGAACAGGCTTCCCAGGGAAGTAGTTGAGTCTCCATCCCTGGAGGTATTTAAAAGACATATAGATGTGACGCTTAGGGACATGATTTAGTGGTAGACTTGGCAGTGTTAGGTTTATGGTTGGACTCTAAAATCTTAAGCGTCTTTTCCAGCCTAAATGATTCTATGGTTCTATGACTGGTCCATTACTAAAATTGTTTTCCAATGCAAGCAAGCTGCCCTGCTTTGAAGTCAAGATTCAGCTGAAAATGAGAAGTTGCTTGTCAGTGGCTGAGCATAACTAAACCACCCTGAGAAACAGGTTGTATTAGGATTCATTACTAACACGTCTCCATGCTTGGCAGTTCAGAGGTGGCTCCTGGCTTTGAATACAGACAAAGCTAGTGCACATCCGCTATCAAAAAAATGTCATCATGCCCTACAATTTTCTTCTTAAGTAATGTGGGGTCAGAAACATTTTTCTGAATAACTTCCACACATTACAGGATCTTTGGATGTACTAGGAATCAATATGAGTGCACTTGCATTGTTCAATATTTCTGCATAGAATGTTCTTCATGAATGTACCATATAAGCTGTATATTTCATGTAAATTTTTTAGTAGAATTTTTTTTACATGTATGAAAATTTAACTTTCACCATGTATAAACAGAGCTCACAACAACCACAAAAAAATAACTCACCTATTACACCTGGCGTTATGCTGTGTGCCTGATGGAGTAAAAATATCTTAAATTACGTCCTTAAAGAATCTTTATACCACATAACCATATGACAGAATGAAGAAAAGGAATAGGATCATTATTTAATGACAGGTCATTTACACTGGGCAAAATTCTCCAGCCCTGTTTTTCCAGGTACTTTTTAATTCTTCACAATCCATGAGTTTGGGTGGTAAATGATACCTTCAGAGGTATCAGAATATGAGTCAAGTATATTTTGTGGCTTAGCAGCCACAAAATGTGGCTTTTTCTCTGCTGACAGAGTGGGCCACAATATGACACCCAAATCTAGGTGTTTGCACATAGATGTTCATGTGTGCAGCATGAGTCTAAGCTCCTATTTTACCCACTGGATATCATGGGCTAAGTTTCATCTTATAAAATATAGGCATCTGGTGTCATTTGAGATTCTCCAGTGTACTGGAAATAACTGAATGGCATTGGCAGATCTGACACATAACTTATAAGAGATGTTTGCCCTTTTAAAGCTCCATCTGAAAGCCATATGGGCAAATTTTGAGCATCACAAGTGGGACCAGATGGGTATGTTTAAGAAACTGAATTGAGCCTCCATTTTTAAACATCTGAGTTAAGCTGGTACAGAGCAATGAATTTACACTGCAAATAATCTGACCAGTCACAAAGTGTCTTCTTAGCTGGTAAGTTGAATTACTCTCAAGGCTTCATTGACTGGATTCACTAGAACAATCCTCACTAAAATAGGTTTGTAGTTCTTAGGCATAGGGATTGATTTGGGTCTGCAGACAGAAGTGTCAAGTGCCATTTGATATAACACTAGGATATCTGAGTCATCTACTTGTGGCTGGTAACATGACATAGGGACTAGGGTAGATGTAAGCTTTTCTGAGCCACTCACCAGCTTAAAACTCCAGGCCAGCTCAAGTGGCTCTAGGAGTTCTGATGGGGGTGAGTCAAGCACCCAGTGACCCAGTGTACGTGTTGCCATGTACACGTAGACACAGGTATGTAAAGGTCAAACAGAATCTTTTCCCATTCTACATGACATTCCAAGATTGCCACCAACATGGAAATTAGATGCTATAGCACTAGTTTTGTTTTCACATCTGTTACTTGTGTTCTTCTTTACAGACCTTTGGTAGTTTTGGAGGCAATTTGCAATAACACAGGGTTTTTTGACAGTTTTGAAGAATAGGAGACATAAATAAGAACCAAACTGTGAAGGTACTAGTAGACACTCTTGTCAGCAAGAACAGAAGTTCTGCCATTACACCTGAGTTCTGGACCTGGTCAGATCATGGGTGAGGCAAGATACCTGAGACTACATATAATTGAGACAGCACATTCACAGTGAAAAATTTTGGGCCCTTTAGTTTCAAAAGAGTAAGTATTCAATAGAGGGAAAGCAAACACCATGAAGAGACAAAGTGCTCCCTAGGTAGAACTTGTACAAATACACAAATGAGAAATGCAACCAAGAAAATGGGCAGCAGGGTCCATTCATTGTTATTGTGCAATTTTGACTGCAGAGGCTTTGTATCAGAGGCTTAGTATCAGTCACAAATGCAATTCTGTGGTTTCTGGTTTGTAGCTTGTTCAGATTGTGAGACCAGCTCCTCCTCTACCTTTAAAGGACTGTGCCACCACACACTATAATTCACTTCTTAAGCAGTTCTCAAACAGTTCTCTGAATGTCTTTCAAAAATGCATTGTATATTTGTATTGCTATTTATGCATTCAAAGTGAAGATGACAAAATACTGAATGCCACTGTGAGACTGGCAGCTTAGAATTTGAATATTCAGAAATAGAAAATGCTGAATAAAAAGAACTGTGATCATTGAACCAAATAATCTCTCTGGAGATGTAGATGTGGTAACAAAGACTGACTTCACAGCAAGACTGTTGAATCTATAAAGTCATTAATCAAAAAGCAGATCCATCTAAATGGACTAAAAGTTGGGAGGAACACTAGAATACTATTAGCTGTAATTACAAAGTGATATTTACTTTTTATCTGAACAACCTGGTGATGGACAGTATTGACAAAAAATAACATATTGCAGAAAAACAGTTGAGAGAAACCAAATGACAACTTTCCAAACAGTTTTGAGATGACATTAAAGTACAAAGTGTGAAATGAGCTCTGGCTTCCTCAACCCTAAAAATTCAATAAAATTTTACTATCTGTGCCTGCTTCAGTCATCTTTTTGCTTCACAATGTTAACAGTAAAATATTCATTAAGGTGCATTTTCTCACCAATTGTAGGGAAGTTATTAATAGACTTGGAGTTTACTGGAATATTCAGTACACTGAAATATTCTGGATCTTATTTAGCAGTTATTTGATATAGCCCTCTGCTTCCAAAAATTAAGCTCAGCTATACAACAAGGCAACAAGGTATTCAGCCCCACCAAAAGGTTCACTTCTGTGTGTAACTTTCATAGCACAAGACAACCTTGACATACATAAGGACAAAACCCACTGAACTTCATAATAGAGGCAGTTGTTCGGCCTTCAACCATTTGCTCCACAGTCCAAAAAGTCCTCAATTAATCTTTTGGTGAGTAAGCAGGGCATAATCAATGTTATATCATTGTCTATGCCAGACGGCAGTTCCAGGGTTGTCCTCCGGTGTTATAGATAGCAGAAAGATTTTTATACCACTCCAGTCCTAGAACAAAAAGGAAACCTTCCTTGCTTTCAGTCAAAACACTCCAGAACTGGGGTGGTTCATCTTTATGGTCTGCTACAGTACATAGGAGAGTTGAGACCGGATCCTATTTATTGAAAACATCTGCACAAAATAAAAGTCCACACAGGTGATTGCAGTGATCCTGACCAGAAGACCATTGTATACAGAGGCATTAGTGATCCACATAGAAGTTAATGTGAGTAGGTCTGTGGTGCACCTTCAGCCTGAGTGGTGTTGTACAAATCCCTTGGCTGCATGATAACATCCCCTGGAGCCTTATAACAGAGGAGCCTGTGGGCAGCTCCCACTTGTACCTGCTATTATGCCACCTCCATAGTCTTGCCTTTGTGTAAAAGTGAAGGAAAAAGTTCTTATATAAACATCTTTTATGAATAGAGTTGTTTTCTTCTAAGAAAATTACGTAACAGCTCAAATGACCAAAAAGGAGGAACCTCCCTCCATGGAGAGGATCTGCAAGTGTGTCATGGGAAAATCCATCTGGGGTCTGTCTAATGTTGCATGAATGCAGGGTGCAGTGCCCAGCATCTGAAAGGACATGAAGATTTACTTGCTATCTATATTCCTCCTCTTCTGTCTCAGTAAGGCTGTTATCTTATTAAGCCATTTGTTGTCAGGCCTTTCTTGTTGAGATCCAGCAAGAACCCTGCACTCTTTCTCCTCACCCCCATCCTGGTGCAGAACACTGATATGATGTCTAATCAGTGCAGATCACACAGGCACTAAAATTAGTAGGCATAATTTGTTTGTTTCATCAAGTTCCTTGTATTTAGGCAGACAAGTACTACATTGAAGTACCACAATATTTTTCAAATACTGAGAATGAGTGAATTTTGAGTAACTTTCCATCTTGCCTCTGCTCCTGGAAAACATTTCCAAGATGCAGGTTTCTTAGTGTTATGTGTAGCATCTGGGAGCATTACGCAAGGATCTGTCTAAAGGTTAATGGAAGAACATACTTACAACCCAGCAGTCAGGCTCTACAAAGTTCAATACAAGGTACTTCTTAAATTAACATTGAAAGTTTTTTCCATGGGATAATTAGCCTGCTGATGTTATTCATTTTGAAATGGTACTTAAATAATTGTGATGACATCTGCTAAGTGCATTTTGAGACAGTCCTTTATAATTAATTACTCATTTTCATGAATCATGCATCCATCCAAAGTATACCTGTTACCAGTAAGATGGTGGTAATGGAAATTTAATAGCATTTTTTATTTTTTGGGGTTGAGATTTTTGTCCATCTTTGGTGGACATTATATCTGAGTTATTTCAGTTAGACACCCTGACAGCCTTGATTCCCTGGGCTTTATCTATACCTGCTAAATCATTGAATGTTCAGACACTGGCAACAGGCTCAAGTTGACAGAGATGCATAGGCTGCAAAGCTGTAGCAGCTTCTTTTCTGGGAAAGGGATGTCTTCTGTGCAGAATCACTCCTGAGTATGTGTGAAAAAGGACAAGTATTACGGTACAGTCTGCCTGTGTGCCTAGTGCTTCTAACAGTTTCAAATATCATATTATTTTCATAGTACAATGTGTGTGCATGTTTTTGTATATTTATGTTTGTTTGGTGTCTTATTTTTAGTAAGAAATCCTTTTACTCCATGGATATATAATATAACTTGTCTTAAAATGAATATAGTGTTTGTTTTATCGTGCTATAAGTATGCTTTTTTCAGATAGCAGAATGTTTTGCTGACAGGATTATTAATAGTATGCTATGACTACTTAGTAATAGTATTTTATATAGAAGATTATCATATCTAAAGAAAGTCCTTAGCTATATATATCTTCAAAAAGCATTATTAGAACTTTCCACCTAAGGGGTATCAATAGGAGAAATTTCTGGCTGTGGCTGACTGACTAATAGCTGTGTTTGGTGAGGTGACACTGCTCTTTTTCATTTTTAAGTGGTATCTAGGTCTCCCATATTTCTCCCTTATCCTCCAGTCTATTTTTTTTTTTTTTTTAGACATACCCTTCCANCCCTTTCCCTCAGTTTTTTTTTTTTTTTTTTCTAGACATAGCCTTCCAGAGTAGCCTACTTTTTACTTTTTGTCTTGTTGGATGCAAGTGGACTAAAGAGAAAAGGTGTTGTTCTGGGCTCTCTACCACAGAATTCTTGGCTGTTGAGAAGGAATCTGAAAGATTATTTTGCTTTCATCATTTACAGGCAGGGTGATGTCTGGACAGCAAATTTCATAGTATCTGGGGCTGACAGTCACGTATTCTGGCAAAGATCAAGGAGCTACTTTACAAATATAAAATAAAAATCTAAGGAAGTTGCAGTTATTGCAATACAACAATGAATAAATATCTATGCAATCAGTGGTATCTTCCTGTGGCCTTCATCTGTCTGATGGGAGGATAGAGAGCAAAGAAGCAGGTTCTTCTTGGAAGTTTGTAGCAATGTGACGGGGGAAATGGACAGAAGTTGCAATTAGATTTCTATCTCTCCCCATCCCCCCACCCCCAAGTGGTTAAGCATTGTCACAGACTGCCCCAGAAGTCTTGTGGGATCTCCAACTTTGGAGAGAACCAAAGCTCCACAGGACAAGGCCCTGATCAACCATGCTTTAGCTGACCCTGCTTCAAGAAGGAGGCTGTGCTAGACGATCTCCAGAGGTTCCTTACAAGCTAAATTATTCTATGATTCTGTGAAACATTCTCTGTCCTTTTCTTTTGCCATGAATAAGTTTGGCCTGTGATTCAGTCAGTTTTTCTAAAAGCTGCACAATCTGAGAATTCAATTTTAGCTAAAATGACTACTCTGGAAAATATGTGACTGTTATGCCATGTTTTAAAACATTATAGCTTTGTAAGGGCCCCACCCTGGCACTTTTACTGTGGTAGACCTGTCAGTGGTTTAAAAATTCGGTAGAGGTTATTTGTATTATTTTAATTAACATATCCTAAAGACCTCACTATAAATACCCTGTTACTCTATAATGAACAATGATATTAGTATAGATGCTAGCACAGTTTTTACACTCTATTCTATTTTAAATTAAATCTAATGATCTGGAGATGTCACTCATTTTGGCGGCATGTTGCAGAATGCAGAAGATTTAATGCCATGCCTAAGCAAGTTGTAATTGAACTGTCCAGAAATTTAATTTGGTTGCATGAAGAGGGATAGTAGCCAGATTTTGTATTCCCCCTTCCTAAAATACAATTCATGTTCATTCTTTTACTGTGTTGTAATTATCGTCAGTAGCTAATATGAGCTTATCAACAAATCATCAGTATCTTAATTTATACCCATATTTTTAGGATGTACAAGAATGAATGTTTCATGGTGAATAAAGTTTTAGTTAACAGGAGAGGCTGCAATGCCAACTGCTATGCAAATTAAAGTCACTGAAGCATTGTTCAAGGCTCTTGTGCAGGTCTATTCAGTGCTGCCAATATTTAGATATTCTTCTTTTTTAATTAATTAATTAGTGCTGCTTTTTAAATTATTTGTTATGTATTTCTGATGTGCACCAGAATCCTAAATCCTGGCACAGCTGATAAGCGTAGGAAGATCAGCTCTGGGACATAGTACCACTTTGGACTGAATGCAAAATAACTGATGCCTCGATAGGGATAATATTATCTTGCCCAGTTAGAGTGACTTAGATAACTGTAGAAATGTTATGAATTCAGATGTGGGCAATAATATTTATTTGAAATCAAACTGGATAAAATCAAGGAGATAAAACAGTTTAAAAAGATGATAACTATAAAGTGTTAAGTATTAACTATTTCTGTTGGCGAGCAACGGCAATCTCAAGTAGAAAGTTCTTCTGTAGTATGGGGTAAAATCTGTGAAAGTAATTTGAAGTGTTATTTTTTGGTATTGGCCAGTAATGACAGCTGGATTCCAACTTCCTCTTAGCCAAATGATTATATGAAGATGTAATTACTCAGTGGCAGCTCACCTACGTCCAGCTGAATGGGCCCAGGAAGTATAAATTTTTCAATCAGAAACTTCAGTTCCTCTGCCTTTACTTCTGCTCTGAGGCAGGTGGACCATCAGCATTTCCTTTGACTCATGTATTTCCACCATCCTTCATTTCTCAGTTCTCCTGCTACAACTGTTGGATGATGTCTTCCTTGCAACATCCTTAGTTGTAGCAGGAGTTCATGTACAGGAGAGCTTCAACACTTAGGAATTAGGGCTGTATCTAATACAGGCAATATTAAACAAATGAAAATTATTTAAATTCTAAAATCTGAAACTACTGCTGTGAAGATAGTGTCAGCAAGGATGGTCAGCACTACAGAGCAGCCTCTATATGGGGAAAGACCATCACTGAAGTGGAATTCTGCACCTGGGGAAAAAAAAAAAAAAAAAAAAAAAAAGAAAAACTTTGAAAAATTTAAAGACTCTACCAACAAAGTTACTTAGGGTTTTTTTTCCTTTCCATTTTGTTCCGTTTGGGACTTCGAGCAGTGAAAANTTTGTAATACGAGAAGTAGGTGGCACTTAAATAGAAGGTCATGCAGTAGGTTTAAAACCCGCAATTGACATTGTCTTTGCTGTTTGTTTTTTCAAATAGTGCATTATTAAATTGCAGACCTCATTGCCACAGGATATCACCCAAAAGTACATATGCATTTAAAAGGGACAGGATGTTCATAGAAGGTGGGACTCATCTCTGAAGTCTGATGGTCCAGAGCAACTTCTGGATTATGAATTCACTGAAGCACAACTTGTTCAAAGACACGAAAGTTTATCAAGCTCTAGATTTCACAGAGTTCTTATACTCTTTCCCTAAATATTCTGCTGCTGACTAGTATCTGCAGTAGGATATGGAGTTATTCTGTATGGACATTGGATCTACATGTATAAATCAAAGGCTGTGGCTAGAGAATACAACTAGAGAATGTAGCTAGAGAAAGCCTGAACCACAGAGATTTTTCTTTAGTGCCACAGATCCATACTTTAAATTTGTAGCCTCAGGATTCAACACAAGCAATTATTCCCTCCACCACCTTTTTCTTAAAATAGAAACATACAGTTCTGTAAACACTGGAACCAGCAATGTTTCATTTCCTTTAGAATTGTACCTGCTCATTAACTTTGAACTTAGGAAAAATATTTGCTATGGTTGTGGCATTATAACACATCCAATCATTGATGTCTAACTGCCCTTCAGTTACGGCAGTGGTATGGTTTCTTTTCTCTATTCCATACCAAATCTGTTAATTTTTTAATTTTTAATTAAAACTGAGTGGCATATTAAAAAATTGAGGAAGAGATGTAGGGAAACACTTTTATATGTGCACCATGATTGTATAAAGCTTGCTCTTTCAGGAGATGAGGCTGTGGCAGTCCCTTTAATGTCCTCTGCCCTGGCTTTCCATAGTTATCTGCAGCAGCTGCTCAGTGACACATTTCTAGCCATTTCTTCTTCCCTTTGACTGTTCACAGCCACTACCAGTTCTGGCCATGATGACCTAAGAAATTTCAAATATTCTGAAACTATTCTACCCAAATAAAATAGAAAATCCAATCTTATTGAGCTTAAGAAAAAGAACTTAATATTAAATGACAGTCACTTAAAACAGATTTGTACATTCAATTTCATAAACTTGAAATATACTTTAAAATGATTCTTGACATTTAGTAATTATGCAGTTTTGATTAAATCAAACTACATACATAAACTATACTGGCAGTGAATCTGTCACCATTTGTTTTCAGACTTAGCACACCACTGAGATGAATACAGGAGTACCCTAACTTTCAGCTGTATGTTTATTCTCATCAAAGTCTCAGAATTGCTAAATTCTATTTTATGAAAATCTGAATAACATATGGGGAAAAAGAAAAAGTCTTATTTTCACTGCACTCCCAGGCAGATTTGGCTCACAGATTTCCACCCTGAAGGGATGTGATTTCTAACTTTTTTTTCCTGCCTAAACCATGATGAGTCTAAGAATTTATGAGAAATTATACTTTATAAATGTAACTTATTTTACTCTTTGTGCTGGTTTTGGCTGGGATAGAGTTAATTTTCTTCATAGTTGCTAGTATGGGGCTATGTTTCAGATTTGTGGTGAAAACTTTGATAACCCAAGGATGTTTTAGTTACTGCTGAGCAGTGCTTACACAGAGTCAAGGTCTTTTCTGCTTCTCACCCCACCCCACCAGCAAGTAGGCTGGGGGTGCACAAGGAGCTGGGAGGGGACACAGCCAGGACAGCTGACCCCAACTGACCAAAGGGATATTACATGCCATATGACATCATGCTCAGCATAAAAAAACTGGGGCAAGAAGAAGGAAGCAGGGGACGTTCAGAGTGATGGCGTTTGTCTTCCCAACTCACTGTTATGCATGATGGAGCCCTGCTTTCCTGGAGATGGCTGAACACCTGCCTGCCGTTGGGAAGTAGTGAATGAATTCCTTGTTTTGCTTTGATTGTGTGAACAGCTTTTGCTTTACCGATGAAACCATCTTTATCTCAACCCATGAGTTTTCTCTCTTTTACACTTCCGATTCTCTCCCCCATCCCACTGGGGAGGAGGGGAGTGAGCAAGCGGCTGTGTGGTGCTTAATTGCCGGCTGGGTTTAAAGCACGACATTCTCATATTGAAACCAAGATAGATAAGATTGAAAGACAGCCAACAGTCTTGTTGAAATTACTCCTTTTCATAGAAAATTCTTCCTTTTTTTTTCTTGCAAACAGCTCTACTTGTGAATAAATGCTCAGCTAGTTTTGTACATTCTTGGCATGGGCATATACATTTGCACAGGTACACAAACATGGTCAGCAGGCACTAGATATATAAAAGACAAGAAAATATTGTGAACAAAATCCTCTTTCAGAGATGATCTCCCTTAATGTTAAATATATAACCTTTAATAGCCAATTCTCCTCAGCTGTATTATGTTTTTGCTTATTCTAATTGACTCTCCTGCTCTCCTGCTGGTCCAAATAAGAGCTTCCAGGATTTCTGAATCATTACTACAGAGTGTTTTAGGTACTTTCCATGGTGCCAAGTAAGCGGAGTCACAAAAGCAACAGTAGAAAATTATCTGCTTTGAGCCTGGGTCCATCTAGCTCTATGTGAGGAAGAACTTTCTTAGATCTCAGAACAAAAACAAGAATTTTGCTCAGAAGTGTTGTTTATTCCATGTGGGTTTTAGCATCCTCTGAGTGGTTGCAGTGCAGTTGTTATAAGATTAATGATTCAAGACCCATATCTAGACCCATGAATCCCAGCTAATGAATTAATTTGTGATAAACCCACAGTAAGGCTCAGCTGGCATTGGTATGTCTGCTCACTTCTTGGCTGCTCTCTGCTCACTGGAGAAGAAAGCAGAGACAAAATTTCCATCCCACCTGCTCTGACCAGCTGAGGTACAACCTTGCTTGTGGGACTCCAGACAACACAGTCAGGGCTCATACAGACCTCTGAGGCTGCTCACTCCTTTCTGCTGATCCCTGAAGGAAAGAGATTTGGGAGGAAAAGGGCTCTGGGTGCCTTGGTAACCTGCAACCACCCTTGCCCAGCCAAACTCCTTTCTCCTGCAGCTTGGTGCTGGCAGTACCACCTTTATTCCCTGAATCTGATCCTTAAACTCCAGCGCTGCCTGATGAAAAAATCATTCTTCAGACACAATTATAAAAAGTTTGTATCTGAGGCTGTTAGAAGAAAATCTCATTCCCTTGGTGTGAATAGGCTGTGATGTAGACAGCTGTTTCAGACTCCAGAAACAAGTGAAGACCTCTTCTACCCCAGCTCTTTTGAGCACAGCTTTACTGCTGCCACCCTGATGGCGGCTGAGTACATCATGGCAGAGGTTTCACTGAGCACCTCAAGGAAGCTGAAAGGAGTAGACAAGTAGTCAAGCCTCAATTTCCCCAGACCTTTTGGTTCCTTTGCTATTACTGGACCTTAGCAACCCCCCATCATCTTCTCAGCTCAGTACTCAAGACGACATATCAAGATCAAAGTAAATCTATTAAAAATGTATATAAACTGGAAAAAAAATTATACTGAATGATCACTGGAAAAATGGCACCACTATATGCAGTATGGTGTCATAGATACATTAAAGCAATTGTCTCTGTAGACACAATGCAACTTTGATTATTTTTTCCATTCTTACACTGTATTTTGAGAGATGTAACTTTCTATACCTAACCTCTGAGATTCCTAATAAGAAGTGGTGGAAAAAAAAGAAAATATTTTGTAAAAAAAATGGAATATGTATTTTGCATTTTTTAACTGAAATTCTAGAATTTTAAACGATTTTGCACTAAATTGGCTGTTGGGTAACTATGGTGGTCACATTCCACCACAGAAGAGAAATATCATAAGGTTTAAGAACCAAGTCCTTCTTCAAGTCTGAAGTTAAATGGGTCCAAGTTCAGATTTGTTTTGTGGATTAATTAATTCCAGAGCATGTAACTATATTTAACTATTATTGCAGCCCACTGACATCTTTGGGAACTATTTATTTCAGTAAGAAATAAAAACTACTTTGGCATAGTTTAGCAGGTCAGCCAGTGAATCTGCAAGCTTGTGAAAAGCCAGAACTGATGAAAGCTGCAGTGGTCTTGAAAAAAAGTAAGGTAAGTAATTCTCTGGACTTCATTCTGGCACTGAATTAATTATGTTGAAAAGGAGAAGTTATCCCTGAATATCTTCAGTTCTTATCATGAAACTGGGACCAAATGTAGTGAGTGAAGCCTGTTGTGCTTTCTGACCTGTGTTACCTATGTCCATACTGCTAACTCCTTGTCCTACATAAGCCCACAGTTTATTGGAACATGTTCTAAGAAGAAACTTAGATGACTGCTTTGCTTAATACAAGGTTGTTATGCAACCTGATTTGT
This sequence comes from Scopus umbretta, assembly GCA_013400535.1. Classification (NCBI taxonomy): domain Eukaryota; kingdom Metazoa; phylum Chordata; class Aves; order Pelecaniformes; family Scopidae; genus Scopus; species Scopus umbretta. The sequence continues at coordinate 38,446 of VZTL01054599.1, forward strand.
TGTTCAGGATTTTTTTATTCAGACTTCGGTTTTGCTCAGCTCACACAAAGCTGTGATGCAGCTTCATTAATCCCTGCTTCAACCGAGGTGCTGTAGTCATTTTGCCTGTGTTTCTTGCCGTGATAAAAAGGAGGACTCCATAAGCAATAAAATAGGAAGTTATTTATTTATCTCTAAAAACTATCACCAAAAATAAGGAATATTGGCACATATACCATACATTTATAGATTATATTATAGTTGAACAGAATAAATTCAGGCTTGCTTTTAAAATGGTGACCAAAACCAGCTGTCAAACTTGCTTTTATGGAACATGAGCATGTCAGTCTTACAATGTGACCTAAAATTTCATTTCAGCTTCTTCAACTGTTGTATTTGGCTTACTATATTGCAACAATTTAGAAAAAACAATTAAAAAAAAAACAAAAACAAAAACAAAAAAACCTTGCCAGGAAAAATATAGCTAAACCATAAAACCATTTTGTAAAAAATTCATGCTACCAATCTGAATTTAATGTGGCAGCTTGACATACAACAGTGATGTGAATAGAAGTGCAAGCTAGGCAGAGTGTGGAATTGCAATGACAGTAGAGGGAAGGGAAGGGAAGTGCAANAAAGGGCAAAGCACATGGATGTGTTTTGTGTGGGAGAAGTGAGGAAGCAATACAGAGAACAACAGGAGGAGAAGACATTAGGCCTCAGACCTGGAGGCAGAATGATTACAAATCACTCATCAAGAATAAAGCATTCTTTTCAAATTCTATTGGGAAGTTTTTCTATTTCTTTCTACATATTTGCCACTGTTTTGCATTTCTGCTGCTTAAAAAAAGTGTTCATAGCTATTTCTTGTGTGCATTATTTTTAGAGAACTAGCAGTAGGTAGGAACCTCCTTATATCCATATTTCTGAGTTGCTGCTTCAGGTTTAAGTGTGCAGCTGTGAGCTCTATAGTTTGAAAAATTGTTGCTTTCATATTGCTTTTTTAAAGAAAATCCATTACTGAGAAAAGAGATGCTTGCAAAAATTAGCCAAGGGCATTAACTGAAAGGAGTTGATGTTTAATATTTCTCTATAAATAGCATTAATCATAGTGTTTCTCTTCTCAAGAGACCAGCTGTTTTGTCTGTTTAAGAAATACACACCTATTAGACAAGAAGCTGAATAAATAAATGTTGCCACTTATATAAAAACATAAATATTTATAGGTTTATATATATAGGTTTAAATATATATAGGTTTATACAGATGTATTTGGAATATATTCAATATATTCACTGAATTTGAAATATACATATATATTTCAAGTATATGTATCAAATTTGGTGTTTAAAGGATTGGACTGACATTACCACAGCAGAGCTTTTAGCCTGTCACAGGACTTGTACATGTTAGAGAGAAGCAGTCCCTAAAGAGTCTATTCAGAATCATTCCTCTAGGGCTTCTTGGAGTTAGGGTAGTTTCAGACTAGATGCTTATTTTACAGCTGGTCTTCCAAGAGAAGCTGCTACTTAACATTAGTTGCAATGGATGACTCTAAAAATATGAATATTTTTATGCTGCAGGTAGAGCCCTGGCATTTTAGGAAGTAGGCTGACCTCAGCTGTTTAGACAGATATATCCAATGACAGTGTGCTTGAAGTGTTGAAATAAGTTGTAATGTAAGTTATGTGAGCAATTCCCCCAGGTCTTCCTTGGTACTTTCCTCTACTTCCAGAGCTCATTATCACTAATAATAGTGAGGTGGCATCAGGAATAAAGGGTAGCCTAAGAGCACCATTTATTTTGTTTCATAACTAGAGGTTAGCTGTCTATGTCACTAGAAAATGTTGTATTTCACTGGAACCTCCATTACTGTTTTTTTTTGAAATTCACTCAAATGCAGGGACAGTTCTTATCTGTACACCAGTGGGGTCCATCCCCATGGGAACTTCCTAACCCTCAATAAAATCTTACTGTGTTTTGTTTTTCCCCCTTGCTAAGTGTGGATGTCCCATGTCAGCACTGAGCCCAGCACCACGACATACCAGGACAAAACATACACACTGCCAGAAGGAGATTGCACTGCCCAGTGGGAATCCCCACCAGCTAAAAACTGCTGGAGCCACATTTTGAGTGCTATAAGCCTCATTGTAACTAGAATTAGTTCCCTTTTTAAAATTTAATCCCTATTTTTAGAAATTTTAATACTTGCTTCTGACTTGATTCTTAGCATGTGACTATATGAGGTGTTGAAACATCTGAGCTCACACTTTCTCCTGCTAAACCAGTATTGCATTTATGTACAAATGTTGTGTATAGCAGAGATTTTTGAAAGTAGATGTTATCCTGCCATCTATAGCTTCTTCAGAAAGCTTATAGCTGTCAAAGTGGCCTCCTATTAGTGAGGATCAGGGGAGTTCTGGAAAGTCATGTAAAATCTCTGAAAATACCAGAATCAGCCACAGCAAAATTTCTATGTTGCACAGCTACGTGGCAGTCCTCCTAAGCAGGAGGTTAAACAGAAATGAAGAGACCAATGTGAATACTTCCTCAAAGTCATGAAAGAGCCCAACATATTTACAGCAGAATGGATTCCTGATTTGGAATTCAGAGGTCACATCTATATCAGCATAGAAAATACTCCAGGTCACTGGATCTCTGTATAGTGTCAGTAGACAACCAACTACCAGACTTTGGCATATTTTTGGTCCAGGTCATGTAACAGATCTCCCACAGAATTCATGAGTATTTGAAAGAAGTGTGCCTCCCCAAACCCCCTCCCAATTTTGAGGCAAAACTTTTAATCATTGCTTGTTAACAGCCTCAGTGCCAGAAAATGGTACTTGGCAAATTTAATTTGCTAGTACAGATACAGCCATAGGGTCTATAAAGACTGTTGTCAGAAGTATGGCAGATTTCAGACATCATCTGAACTACTGTGATTCTTTAAGCTTATAGGGATTGTAATACATACAGCCAGTAATTAAATGTAAGAAAACTTGAAATATGGCTTGAAAACATTCTACTGATTTATTTAAAAATCTGTATTTGTTGATTAGAAACCAGAGGAACACAACTCTAAAGTAAAACAAAGTAAAGCACAGTAATTCTGCAGAGAGTTTATTTTATAGCATTGTAAGTACATATCCCACATATCATACTCGGGTTCTTTAAGATAAGATTTTAATGGTACTTAAGCCAATGAATTATTTCCAACACAAACATAAAGCAATAACAAAACCAGCAATAGACTTACCAATACTTACAACTTTAATTTTCTGGTAAAGGAATATAAGACCATTAGTGAGCTCAGAACATTGTCCCTCTGGAGTAAAATAAAATGGCTTAATATTTTTGGAGCTGCTTAAAACATAGAGCTACTGTATTTTCCCAAATTAAAGTATTTTCATTTCATTGTGCTGAAGAAATAATCCCTCAAGTATTTATATTGCATAGATATATAACAATTGGTATTTTTGTTTAATAGTGCATAGAAAATAAGGATAATGGATTTTTGAAAAGTAAGCTTCATCAGCCTCAGGGACCTGAGGAGATAATATATAGCCAAAGTGTTTGAATGGCCTCTTAAAATTAGTTTCCTGGTTTACACAAGATGTAGTGTGCAAAGACAAGGTCCACTGATCTTATCTCTCCATTTTAAAAGATTGCTGTCCTTGTTGGCAGCTTAACTGTTTGTACATTACCATCCTTTTTCATTCATAAACACCTCAGAAAACCTCACTAACTGTGATTTTAGAGCAAAAATGGTGTCATGCTTTAAACCCAGTCAGCAACTAAGCACCACACAGCCACTCATTCAGCCTCCTCCCCTCCCCAGTGGGAGGGGAGAGAGAATCAGAAAAAAAAAAGTAAACCCTGTGGACTGAGATAAAGGCAGTTTAATAGGACAGCAGAGGAAGAGAAAATCATCATAATAATAATGATAAAAGAATATACAAAACAAGTGATGCACAATGCAACTGCTCACCGCCCGCTGATCTATGCCCAGCCAGGTCCCAAGCAGCGATCGCTGCCCCCCAGCCAACTCCCCCCACTTTCTATACTGAGCGTGATGCCATATGGTATGGAATAGCCTTTGGCCAGTTTGGGTCAGCTGTCCTGGCTGTGCCCCCTCCCAGCTTCTTGTGCCCCTGGCAGAGCATGGGGAGCTGAAAAGTCCTTGACTAGTGTCAGCACTACTTAGCAACAGCTAAACCATCAGCGTGTTATCAACATTATTCTCACACTAAATCCAAAACACAGCACTGTACCAGCTACTAGGAAGAAAATTAGCTCTATCCCAGCTGAAACGAGGACAAATGGGAAGGGTAGAAACAGAAGAAAGCATTTTGAAATGTTGGCACAGAAGAAAAAGCAATTAAAATGTGGAAGTAATTTAAAATTCAAATACAATACTGGGAATGCAGGTGAAATAAAGACTTGAAACTCCCCCTCCCCACTGATCTCTTCATGAAAGTGAGAGGAATCACAAAAAGCAATAGCATAAATATATTTTTTTTAAATAAATTACTGACTCTGAGACATTTAACTACCTTCAATTAAGTCAGGAAGAACAGGTTATCAGACTGCGTCACAGAAGTTTGCAGATCATTGCATTCCTAGCAAGAATAAAGGTTTTGAAAGATCCTACTTTAATTTCATAAAGCAGGAAAAGGTAAGAAGCATTTGAAATATTCAAAACAGATTTTTGTGTTCTTGAGTTAAACATCCAGTTCTGATGAATCTTCAGGCCCCACTTGGGATCAGATATTAATGGGCCTTGGTAGCCTAAGACTAAGAGAATGACGTTAGAAGAGGTTGATGTAAGTTCACTATACCATAATGAATTAAAAGCTAGAGCAATTCACTCTGCTTGGATTGCATGTTCTGGCAAGGCAAAAGGGAGGAATACACTGCAGAACAGAAAATCAGGCTCCCACACAGCCATTTGCTCCAGTAAGTGCACAAAATACTAACAGCTTAGGCTTTTCAGCAAGAGACAATTAATACAGTAGATGTGGAATAAAACACCGTTTCAGCGTCCTGCCTTTAAATAGAACTGCTGTAAGGAAGACTGTTAAAATGTTCAGACTGGAACAGCATACAAAGAAGCAAAGCGAAGTTTTCTGCAGAGAGGAAGCAGCACCGCCCAGAACACCAGCAGGCTGCATAAAGATGGCAGCAGCTGCAATCAAGCGAAGTTCTGATCACCAGGAATGATTTTAGCTGCATCAGCATCTGCACTTCTGCACAGAATTTGTTTGGGAAACTTTCAGGGTTGGATATTTCATCTAATTTTAGGCGTGTACTTGCTACATCTCTGAGGTGATCGCCCATGTTACTCAGGCAGTCAGTGTCGGAGAAATAGCTAAGCTTAAAAACATAATTCATTTGACTCCTTCTAAATGCCTGTTTTAAGAAGAGATGAACTGCACCTTGGAAACTACTTTCTTTCCATCTTTGTATCAACTGCAAAAGTCCATATGAATCACTCAGGTGTAGCTTAGGTAAGTTGTACAACATTAGTAAAACGTATTCTAACTCAGGCATCACAAGATCTCATGAAGACAGAAAATAAAGACATACATAGAGAAAATAAAAATGCAGTTTAAGAGAACAAACTAAATGAAATTATATTAAATGAAAGAAATGCAAAGCCTAACAATAGAAAGAGGGAAGACATTCCTATAAAATACAAGTTAGTGATCATGCTAAAGCCCATGACAAAGACGAAATATCAGAACCCTAAACTCTCTGTGAAAATGCAGGTTTATTTATGCTGAAGAAATAATTACACTCTGCTTCTGGATTATTATTCCCATTATCTCACATTAGTTTGTTTTAGGGACCTGAAAAAGCAGCCATTGAACAAGCAGGCCAGTGCGTAATGTTGATATCTACTAGACATGGATTCCAATTTTGATAATGACAGGAAATAAATCACAATTAGATTGTTAAGAATATAAATATTTTGCAAAAGAGAATGGTTTTAAGCACAGCACAATGGTTGCGCCTGTATCAGCAAGTGGGAAGCAGACCCATAGGGAAAATCTTGGTGGTCAGGACGCTGCATTCACTCTATAACATTTCCGAAGTACTCATGTAAAAACATTATAACTGCTATATAGATTTTGGAGGAAAAATGAGTTTGGGCCAGTTGATATAGCCTGTAGTTGCTGGATCATTAATCTTGGATGTTCTTTATATAATATTGACTGTGAAAGGTACTGTCATACATCTAGGTGTGATCAGGCATTTGTCTTGATAATAAACAGACAGTAGTACACGTATACACTGCATATATGAAAAGTGTAGGCTTCCATCTTTCTTTCATGAGAGGTATCTTCATGATTTAGAGGTGATTTTGCATTACTAAGGCTATTTTCTGCTATCTTCTACAGAACAACTTAACTCTGTGCTCCTGAGCAAACAGCTGGGGCTGTCCTCCCTGCCGCGCACTAGCGGGTAACGGAGCGAGCGTGCAAGTGTGCCAGTGAAGTGCGTGAGTGAATAAGTGCACGTACTGTGTGAGCAGCTGCCTGCTACTAACAAAAGCAACTTGATTTTATTAATAACACCTTAATGACTGGGGTTTCTAAGAAATTTTGGTTGTGATCTGTGTTTCCTCACAGCTCAATCCGCTATCAGAGAAGAGAGATTACAATGGTCTGTCCAACCTACCTTTAGCTATCTCAAAGCAACCACCTAGAGACTCTGCAAACACCAGACAAACAACTCAATGTCTCATGAGTTTCATACCTTTGGCTTTTATTGTGTCTTTTTCTCCTTTGACTACCAAGAAGGCTTAGATAGGCCTGGACTAGATACTAAGCTTTTAGATGGTTGAAGCAGGATGAAACCTTGCCACAGTGATGACAAAATAATACATAAAACCATTTCAGTGAGGTTAACATTCTCTACTGTGGAGATGTGTGTATATCACACATATAAGCATTACATTCAAATATTACTTCTTGGAGAGTTACATATCTTAGAAGATTTGATATTCCCCTGCGCACTGATAAAGAACAAAGGAAGTCTTGTTAAAGGCAAGTCATATTGTGAAACAGTTAATGCTCTAAAACTAGAAATCCTGAGCACCTCAAACTGCTTAGTTGCACATAATCCTCAGAGAATGAGTCAAGTTAGAGAATAACATTTCAGTTATATTCAAAAATATATGACTGCATCCCTGGATTTTAAAATCTTTTTGACTAATAAGAGATACCATACAACCATGACCATAATCAAAAATATTAGGTGAAACATTCACATTGGTTTACACTCACCTTTGAACATTGAATATGCTTTGAACCTTCAAACTTTTTACGCTTGTGTTGAAATTTGCATCTCTTAGTAGTTCCAGTGGAACGTAACATTAAAAGGTGCCATGAAATTGCATAGCTTGACAACCTGTAAATCATGGACTATAAACCTTCACCCTGTTTCTTCTCTTTTAGGCCTAATAATACACATTTGAAGTAAGCAGCACTTGTATTTTACTACACAGTGGTTCTAATCTGATACTTAAAACTAACTTTGTGACAATTTTTTTTTTCCAGGATGAGGACGGATAAGAGATTAGAGCAAGCTGGTGGACAGAGATGGTAGACAACAGCTGAACATTTTGAAAGGAACTGGGACATAGTGCTTGTGTACTTCCTTCAAGCCTATCAAGCTTGCTGTCATGTTCAGACTTACTATGTTTATTTTTTTAAATAAAAATGCCCATGGCATTCTATTTACTTTACCAGCTATGGCAGAAGGGAACTGAATTCAATGACTGATGTGTCTGTTGCAGTCCTAAGAATAGTCATAAAAAGCAGTCACATTTAAAAATAAACAGACAAAAAATGTTAATGTACTCTCTGATGGGTGCATTTTTTCATTGTATTTAAGAATTCTTGAGTTCCAAATATTTAAACAGATAGTCTGAAAAATATTTGTCATTTCCTAATTTTTTCCAAAGTATCAGAAAAAGAATTAATTTACAATCTCTATATTCTTAAAGTCTTTACACTTTTCTCAGTCTGCTGTTTGTGATTTCCATGACCTGTTTTCCCCACAAGTCACCTACAAGCCTGTTTGCTTTCATGGGATTACAAATACAGTCTGGTCACAGAGCAGCAGTAACTACATCTCATCTTTCTTTCCTAATTCATTCTGTTTCCTCTTCTTGGCATATTGTCTGGGGATTTCATGCTTCCTTTTGCTGCATCACCGTTATAAAACTAAAAAATGCACTCACTTTCCTCATTTCTTTTTCCTTATCTTAAACCTTGTAGTATTCTGAACATTACTCTAGTCTCCCTAACTCTGAGTGTGAGCCAGTGTGAGAAAGAACAATAATCTCTTGCATGGCATCTATCACAGTGTGAGTAAAGGCATCCTGTTGCTGAGACATGAGTTAAAATGAATTCACATTGATAGTGCTTTATGATTATTCTTTTAGGTTATTTTGGTGATTGTTTATTGTTTCTCCTTCTCTATTTCCTCTATTTATGATTATTATCTCTACATGAAAATGTTTCTTTACATGAAACACTAAAATATTTGATCTTATCTTTTTAATTAATAGTTTATTTAAATAACTTCCTTAAATAAAATTTTATATAAGTTTCATATCATAATTTTATCATCTACTCAAATATTCTTTTACAGTAGACTTTAGAGTTTTACAAGTTAGAGACACTACTTAATCTGTTAAGAACTTATTTCATTAGCATTCTGTTGTATTTTACATAGGGAGGAGCTCATGCCTCCAAGAATAAGAGTTTCACCTTTGCCTTTAACGTGTCAGAGCTAATTTTGTAGACAGTTTCCTCTGAGATCCAGCCCTCACTATATCAGCACAGATGCCTGAACAGGTTAGTGCTTGCAATCACTTCAGTTCGATAACTGATTCCTATAAATGTGTATGTTATGTGTGTTGAGATAGAAGAAGCAATACTAAGAAAATGCAAACCCCTTGGATTGTCTGTTTATTCTCCAGCAGGAAAAAAGAACTGCAAAGAGCCCCAAACATTTTACTAACTGGTGGGCAGTCATCATTGTTTGCTGCAGGGTTGGATTACAGGTCAGGAATATAAAGGCTGCTTTTTATATTCCCACTCCAGGTGTACAAAGCTGCCATAAACCCAGCTGGGTTTATGTTGAAGGATTATCTGGGAATAGTCTTGTAGTAGCTTCTGCACAACATCTTTCAGACTTTTATAGGTCATGTGGACAAGAAAAAAGGAGATAAGGATAGCACCACTTTAACTTCAGCTAATACCATACCTATAATGCATTAAAGAAAGCTGTCTTCCTGACAGTGATTTTTCAGATGATATGTCAATTATATGAATAGTTTTCCAGTCAAATTATAATTTTAATGTCTGTTACAAGGCTTGGGTACACTTCACAACTTATTTTATCCCTCTGTTTAACCTTAGGGAAATTGCCACGTGTGTAATTTCCAAAAATGCATAAGCCTTTCACTATTAATGGACTTCTTATGCTAAGTCAATTAAGAGCTTATTGAAAGTTCTGTCTGCCAAGACTGTTCTTCCCAAGTCTGCCTGCCTTTTCTTTAAGTTTCAAGAGCAGCATTTTCCCATATGATGTATATTAAAACATGTCTATGTTCAGGATTGAGAGCTTCTATACACTACTATAATACAAATAATTAAAAAAAAATAAAATTAATACCCAGATTGGACAAAGTTACATTGTGGGAAGTCTCTGTACTTAGAGCTGAATAAAAGTTTGTAACTCTGATTACAAAAGATAAAACTGAACTCCTCCTACACTTTTCATGACAAAGGTATTCATTCCCTTACTGTACGCATTGGCCCTAATGGGACTTTCAAAATTAGAGTGATGAAACATCACTGTAGAAGTTAGTAAGTATCAGCACACTGTTCAAAACTGACATGCAAAAATTTTCATTGAGTATTTGGCACAAAAATGGTCAACGGCTTCCACATTTAAGGTCTTACACTTATCTAATGCACTTCATATATTCACGTAGTTCACATTCATTCCAGGCTTCATTTGTTAAATACTACCTGTCCTTGAACGAGTAGTAAGAGCACATCTAAAGCAGTTTGAACAAGCCACATATTCAAACAGCTACTTGGAATATTTGTATGTTTTTGCTGAAATATAGTAACCATCTTACACCAGTTGCACACCAAAAAATTAATTCCAGCCAAGATATGTCAAAGAATGAAAAGTTTTGAAATAAGAGATCTTGCCAAATAACACTATTAGGAGGAAACCCTTATCAACGAAAAGCTCTCATTAGTGCTGTGGTGTATATGTTATTTTCTGCCCCTGCCTTTGTATCAGATATTACCACAATATATTTTGGAGGGACTCAGGAAAAAAAAGGAGAGTCTACCTCCTTGGGAAGAAGGGGCAGGCAACTCAGGAAGAGTACAGGGATCTCGTTAGGTCATGCAGAGAGAAAATTAGAAAGGCAAAAGCCCGGCTAGAACTCAATCTGGCCACTGTTGTGAGAGATAATAAAAAAAGTTTCTACAAGTACATTAGCAAGAAAAAGAGAGCCACGGAGGATCTCCATCCCTTGTTGGATGCAAGGGGAAACGTGGTCACCAGGGATGAGGAAAAAGCTGAGGTACTTAATGCCTTCTTTGCCTCAGTCTTTAATAGCAAGACCAGTTCTCCCCGGGGTATCCACCCCCAAGAGATGGAAGACAGGGACGGGGAGCAGGATAAACCCCTTATAATCCTGGAGGAAGCAGACCACTTGCTATGCCACCTGGACACTCATAAGTCTATGGGGCCGGATGGGATCCACCTGAGAGTGCTGAGGGAGCTGGTGG
>VZTL01054599.1:49799-65276 GCA_013400535.1 Scopus umbretta
GCATTGGAACAGGCTGCCCAGGGAGGTGGTTGGAGTCACCATCCCTGGAGGTGTTCAAAAAACATCTAGATGTGGTACTTCAAGACATGGTCTAGCAGGCATGGTGGTTTGTTTTTTTTTTTGGTTGGGTTTTTTTTGTTTGGTTTGGGTTTTTTTTGGGGGGTGGGGGGAGGAAGGGAGGGGTTTATGGTTGGACTGCATGATCTCAGAGGTCTTTTCTAACCTTAACAATTCTATGATTCTATGATATTGTCTCAGGACCATACTTGGTATCAGAGAAGCAGCTTTGAAGGAAGCCCATGCTAATGCAGAGACTTCATGTGAATTTCTTGGTGTAACAGAGGAAGTATACCTGGATTCACTCTGTTTAGCTGAAATAGGTGCCCAGCCTTGGCTTGCTTGGGCATCCTTGAAGACAGCTGTCAAGCTGGGAGGCATCTTCAGCAAGGGCCCAGGCCCCCATGCCATAAGCACAGAAACTTTTCCTACTGAGCCACAGGAACAGTTCTCATCCACAGGACTCCCAAATTACACAAGAGGGGAAGGGAGCAGAATGACAGCTCTGTGAGTTTTGAGGCTTCCTGGGAAGAAGCAAAAAGGGAGCTTTTGACTCAGTTGCTGCAGACCTCACAGTGTGCATTGCAGTCGATGCATTTTCTTTGATGAATGCTACCAACAGCAGGACTCTTGCTGAAGCTTTTTCTCAGATCTGTGCACCTGCAGAATACACTTCATTATGCAGCATAGGAGATAATCTTCATATGTTATAAACTTAGCAAAAAAGTACAAAGTAAACCCATTGTACATGCCCAGTATGCACAACTTGGTCAACTCAAAGCAAACGTTTACTAGAACATGCAGAGGCACTTTTCCATTGCAAGAGGTCTTTCCATGCCAAGTTGCAGCACTTGATACCACCAGCAGTGGAAGTGGTTCTGTTTAAAAAAATTGCAACTGAGTTTTTTTATTTGGTTTGCTTTGGTTTTTAGTGTGAGAGAAACTTATTTCACTCTTCTTTTTCATAGTGTTCTAAAAATTAGTTAATTTATGTTTGAAGAGAAAGAACAAGCCTGTAGGAAGAGATTTGGTCCAGGAAACTGTTCCTCAAAGTTTGAAGTTTAGGAAAGTGATGGCCAAGTGAAATATGTGCTTTGAGACTATATTGCAGCTACTGCTTTCTGCAAGGAAAAATCAATTTTCAGCAGACCTTTCTGAAACGCATTACAAATTCTGACAGTGTAAGAAAATCCATGGATTTTACTTCTTGTATTTAATTTTCAAATCAACAGAATTTATTTAAATATTTTGATCTTGATTGACTTACAGCATATCCCTGCACTTTGAGGGATCTAAATGCAAAGGTGTTGGATTTTTTGGTTTATTCAGGGCACACTAGGGAATCTGTGCACAGGTGGTCAGATATTACAGATCCTGTTTACTTGAGCCTCTGTGTACCGAAGGGGAAAAGTAAACTCCCTGCAAATCTCACAGACAAAAAAAATATATTTTTGCTACACTGGAGAGCAGGCTGAAAGTACAGAAAAACAGAAATGTTTTTTTAGTTAGGTGACCACTTTTACAAGATTTAACTAATTCTAAATCCACCAAATGAGATAGATTAAAAATGACTGTAAGTCTGCAGACATAGAGGCCTAAAATTCTTGTCACTAACTGATACTGTGTTCATCATTAAGCATCTCTACTTGTAATAACACTGAGAAAAATGTTGTTATGCTGCCAGAAAGATGAAATATTATCAGCAGCAGCAGAAGCAGAGGAGACATCCCATGGAAAAAGGAAAAAAGAAAACCCCCAAACCCTGGTGTTTTACACTTCCTTTCTCCCCCACAAAAATGACAGTGTTTTTTAAAATGTATTCTGCCACAGTGAAAGATTGCAAGGCTCAGAGATTGCACATACATTCTCTTTTTTAGTGCCAGTTTTACTCATAGCTAAAGTTATAGTTATGATTCTACCCGCATACATCAAGGTGCCATGCATTCCCCAAGGATGGAGAGGAGAAAGTCCTTGGAGGAGCTGCAATTCTCTTTGTCAACTCCCCTGGCCAGGCAATGGGAGCTAGATGGGGTAGTATCTCCATGCAAAATACCTGCCTAAATAACAAAAGCAATCTTGCTTAGGGTGATTATTCAGCTACACTAGCTAATACAGTAACAAATCACGGTGGTTTTTTTTATATCCAGATTGTTTTAATCCTACATAATTTAGTGGCCTATTTATAAATTTCTGTAAGACACACTATTTTCAGTTTATTCAAATTAATACACTATTTCAGCTGAGGCAGAATGTGGAAAATGAAATAATGATGACTGGTCGCTACATTTTAAATCTAAATTGTAATTCACACTGAGCTGCGATAATGTCAGCAAATGAACACAGAGGCCCAAAAGTATTTTTAAAAAGTAACACTAGATTTTCAAAGGAGGAGCAGTCTTTTCATATTTTTTTTACCATGAAAGGTCTACTTCAAGATAAATAGTAGAGAATTCATAAGAAATTTTAATATTAATGCAAAATGCGTTACCTATAAAATTATACCTTCACTAGGTTTCCAAACACAGCTCCTGGAAGGTTTTTTATGACCAACATTAGCACTTACTCAAAATAGTAATAGCACAAATTAGACACAAGACATCACAATTCAAAACACAATTTGCAGATTCAAACAGAGATACTCAATGGTACACACAAAACTGAGCTTGCAAATTAAAGAACACTTTTGAAAATTTGGCCCATTTCAAAACCTGATCATAGTGGACTAGCTTGATTAATTTTAGTAGAATTGTCTAATATTATTGGTTTCTAATATTGAAGGAGAATATCAGATTCCCTGAAACTTTTTAAAGAAAGTAGCAGCTGATCATTGGCTTCAGGTTTTACTTTTTACTTCTTAGTGATTGCAGTGAGACAATAGTTGGATCCTTTGACAAACAAGAACAGCTTAAAATATAAAGAGCTGGGTTAGGGAAACAAAACGTTAACAGTTTTAGTTGTAGTTTGCTTTGAAGCTCTTGGATTTAAGTGACCCTAAAATACAACCAGGTTACCATATTATATGTGTTGGAACTAGGGTTGAGCTCTCATTCTATGAAACAATGGAGAAATATGCTTGACTATGCTAGATGTCTTTACATTAAAGGAAAAGTGGGGGGTTTTGTTGTTTTTTTTTTTTTAACAAAAGCATCTGACCTTTCTATAAGAAGATTGTCTTGATGTTGTGTCTTCAACTTTCTTTAAGGATGTTGTGGTTTAACCNACACTGAGGCCCTTGTTATGCTATAAAGAATACAGTTTTGAGATCAAAGATGTACTCAGTATTTCATAGTTTTCCCTAATTTCAAATTAAACAAATGCTTTTTGAGCATATCAAATCACTTGACATAGGCTGGCATCAACTCTTTTGGGTAAAATATTTACCTAATAGATTAATTACGAAAGCACTACTTATTCTATATTTCTGTAAGGCAAACTGTTCCTTTCTGGAAAAGCTTCAAAATTCTGACCTAGTGAGGCATTTCTGTCAGACACTAAAAATTAACATACAAACTTACTGAACTACTAGCAAACTTTGATGTTTTAATTCTTTCTGCTATAAAATGGGATGATCTTTTTTTTCGGGAGTAATCTTTGATGTTGGCAGTTACACAAATAAATTAGGAAAATCCCAGTGACAGGAAAAGTGTTGATGAATCACTGCATTGCTCGAATAGATTCTTAAAAGTGCAAACGACTGACTCACTACAAATAAATGCATGGCTCATGTAAATTCTTGCTAAATTAACTCGGACAGATATGTTGCCTAATCAGTATCCTGTAGCTACTCCACAGATGTATGGAGAAGCAGTTTTACAGACATAGTTCTTTAGGAGGCGACACAATTTCTTCACATGATATCTGTTTCATTCAGTGTGGTATCATATTTTTAAACTTGCATAGAACAAAACACAGGTTGCAGATAATATTGAACAGAGCAGCAAGACTGTTCAAAATCTTTTTCTATTGGGTGGTTAAAATTCACAGCCCCACACATGCCTTCAGCATTTTTATTAAATTGCCCAATATTTGTAATCCTTAAGTAACAGAATCAGTCCACCTCACTCTTCCTGTGAAACACTGCAAAACTGGAGATGGCCTATGGTCAAATGCCATGATGGTGAGAGGACAGAAGGCAGCCTCCTCTGATCTGGAATTCTCTTCCTGGTCAAGAGAAGAGCACAAATCTGGCTTTTAGGTCATCACTCAGTTTCAGACAAGCTTAGAGGTTTACTAAAGTATTTTGTATTTATCAAAGGTCTTTGCACTGAGATGATTGCATTGAGCATGAACTGTTAGTTCTCACTGGTGTGCTGTTTACCACAAAGAGTTGTTCCTGCAGATCTTCCTTCCTACCTTAGAGGAAAGCCCTAAGCAAATTGCAAGACTGTTGGAGAATGGTTGCGCGAGCTCGGCCACGGATCCATGGAGAAGCTGTGTGAATCAAAACTTAGCATGAGAGCACCAAAGTAAGCTGCGATGGAAAGTTACCAAGCCGGTAGAAAAATACAAGCCGAGCTGACAAGGAAGAAATGAAGGTCGTGCTGACCTTGCACAACTCAGATAAACAACTTTGAGGGAGTACTGTGTGGGAGAACAGGATGGAACCCGGACTCTAGCACATAGCGGGACTCGCAAGTAGGAGGAGTATGGTAATGGACCCTCGAGAGCTTAGCCAATGATTGTAGGACGAGTAGGCATAATTACTCGGAATAGTATAAAAGTGTGTATACGTCATAATAAAGTAGGTAGCTTGCTTTTCACTCACATTGAGTCGTCCGCTCGTGCTTCCCGCGCTCGCTCGCACAAGACCTTTTGATACTTTCTCAGGAGAAAGTTGGAAGAAAAAAGGTATATCTATCTAAGTGTTTTAGTCTGGATTCACTTCTGAAGTGAATCTTCTGACTTACCATGCTTGGGTCAGTACTGTGGAGTGGTTGCAGAGTGCTTAAACTGCTTTTGGGTATTCATCCAGTATGATGATGTGTTGGCTGGAAATAAATTGAAAGGTGCTCTCCAACTGCTGGAGCGTTCAACTCAGGAGACTAGACAAAAATTACTCTCCTTGAAACACGTATTGTGTAGGCATAAGGTCCTCACACCTGTTCTCTACTTCTGCACCATATTTTTGGACCATATTGATTACATTACTGCTTATGTAGTCACAGCTGGTAAATTCAAGGAGTGATGGAATATTAGGGGATATTTTGGGCTGGCTGTTCATTTTTTATTTACAGCATTTCAAATCTTCCATTTCCTGGGACATATGCAAATAATTTGTCTCAAGTTTGAATTTATGGGGGATTTACTATCAATACTGGCTTTGGAGATTCTCTGTTCTATCTGCTCCCCTAGCAGCTCATTCCCCTTTACTAGGTAATTTTTAATGTTGATTTGTTCAGGGGTGTGATCTACCACAATACCAACAAAATTGCTTTGGCACAAGCAAAGGGGTAGCACACACAGGATAGATGTGGAAGTTTCTTAATCAAGTGTTATCACCAAATTGCTCTCATTGAGGAACTATGGACTCATACATCATGGCTATTAAAACTAAAGAGGCTTTATCACCTTGCAAAACTTTCCTTTTCAGATTAGGTACATATACAGGATAAACACCCAAAATAAATAGATTGCTCCTTTGCTTTTGAATGAATCACATGACTTTACCCAGTAATTCATCCTATTTAACATTTTGTTACTCCTAAATTGTAAACAGCTTAAGCTAATGTCTTTTTTCTTTACATAATCTATTATTGATTTTTTCCTATTCTCTCTCGAATGTAAAATCGCAGGCACTGCCTCAGACCAGATTAATTTCCGTACTAGTTAATGTAATAAGTGTCTTGACTTAATTCCATTAACTATGTCCTGAAGTTAGTTTTATTGCTTAAAATTCCTACTTTATTTATCCCAGTAACATTTCTCTAATAAAAATAAAACTGTACAGAGCAAAAATAGGAAAATAGAGATAATAAATGGTTTGCCCACTGAGACTTAAGAACTCAATGACACTTTTCCAAGTGAGAAGATTTCTTCACTATTCTTTAGCTCTCCCTTCATTTCAATGTTATTTCCTCAACCCTCCCTAGGAATTTTAGAATCTAATTTAAATATGTCATCATAGATTAAATCAAAAACTTTGTTGTGACTGCATGTATCCTTTTTTTTTAAGAAAAAAAAAAAAAAGCTTTTTTTTTCTTTACCATGTATTGAGTTTTCTTTTTTTTCTGTAGGGGAATTCTACTGTAACTGACTGCTGTCTATGAGTGACAAACGACACACACTGAAGTCTTATACATGAGAGACAAAAAAAATTCAGTTCCAAATCAAATTTGATTACTCTCTTATTACTGTGTGTTACTACCTGAATTGGAGCCTTTTTTCTTGTTGTTCTATGTAGGAGCATAGAACTGAACTTCACTTTGTTTGGCACTTTGAAAAAGTCCAAATTATATATGGTTGGAGTCTCTGGGTAGATCTTCTTGAGCTATTTAATAACCCAGATTCTTTCCAGAGTTCTACAGTTCCTTAAAAATATTATTATAATACTTCATTTTTAATTCAGATTCCTCTTTCTTGATGCTATTTTTCTCTGGGCATACTTAACAGTAGTATCTTCGGGGGCAAAAGCACATTTGAGCCTTTGAAAAACACTTCCCTTTCTATTTCCATCACAATGATAATGCAGGTAAACATATTACTGTATTCATTTTTAAATATTGCAATAGAAGAATAAAGCAGTTACTTAATTTATAGAACCTAAAATAGAAGAGTTCACTTTCAAAGGAGAAGAAACAAAATTAAATAGAATGAAGAATGCTAGAAGCAAGTAAACAAATAAAAAAGTGCTGTCAACATTTTTGCAGCAGTATTTTTTCTGCTTGCGATACAAACAGCAATCCATACAAACCCCTTTCATTCTTCAGTAGATAAATTCTAAGTCAAAAAAACCTTATTTATATTAATTACCTTTTTCCCAAACAATCCTCTTGCATAAAACATTAACAATGGCTTTTGTAATATATCCTTGGTGAGTGGAGAATTCTTCCGCTCTCTGATATCCTGTATATAGTGTATGACCTATCCATATGTATCAAATTGGACTGAATTTCAGACCCACCTAGAACCATGAATTCCAACTGGTATCTAAAGTAGAAGGAGGCTAACAACTGGTAAGAGGACACAAAAATAGATGGTGATTACAAGAAGAATTAGAAGAATTCAAGATCATGAGTAATCAATTAATGTATATATAATGTATATACACATTAATGGGTATATAATGTGTATATAAAATGTATATATAAAATCAATGCATATATAAAATGTATATGAAATTAATGTATATACAAAACATCAGACAGGTTGTTTTAACTAAATGATTGTCTCTCGCTTAATAAAAACTACATCTGAGTGTATGGAGAAGAGGCCACTGACTTGATCAGAATAGTAACAGCATTTTTACACAAAGTATGACATTTACAGCTGGATCTTTGTCTCACTGAATCTCACTGCAAACTCCCTTGGACATAAATGTTAATAAGAATTCAGAGTAAACAGCTCACCTCTGACAGCATAGCAATTGAATCAGTGGCTAGTTTTATGTATTGTCTTTCAGTACATTAAAACACAATTGCTAAGAAAATCTGAAGGAACTGAACGGAACAAATCTGTTATTGAATATGCCAGTTTTGTAAAGGAAATCACAGGAAGGCGGGGGAAAAAAAGCAAGTAACAGGATTATAGATAGGTTCTTTATATTGATCAAATTCAGAACTTCTGCTGTGATATGCACTCAGAATTGTATCTAAGCCCTGCCTCTACTATTTAAATCCCACCTGGGATCTAGAAAGCCATATAGTTTTACACTCCTCATACAGGATATCTGTGTAGTTGCAGCATATTGGATAAAGGTCTCGCACTTGAAATGGTAGAAGGCCAAGAACACGATCTCACATAAAATACTCTGAGAGGGCTCTTTCTCCCCCTATTACTCTATCAAAGTTATTTCTACTTTATATAGTTTTGGTTGAATAACTACCTTCACAGGGGCACTAAGATCATGTGGGCCATACTGGGCCATACGCTGTTTTTAATGCAACTAAACCAGATGCCATCTTGCTTGCACGCAAATGTATTTTGGTAGCTCCACACATGCATCCCCACTTACTATTAGTACAAGACATTTTAGTGTCCTCAATTGGTGCCCAGCTTTTTTGTCTTCACCTTACTTTAGAGAAAAAACCTGTTCTCCAGAAAAAAAAAGCCTCCCCCACCCCCCAAATCAGGACTGAACTGGGTCATCTGTGTGCATGTGTGAGTATGTGTATGAGACAGAGTGAATCTCCTAGAACCTTCTTCAAAAACACTGATCCAGCAGGGGTTTACTTTCTCTTCTTTACGGTGGAAAGGGTGGTTATCCCTTTGAGCTTTGTTACCCCTTTGTGCATTTTATCCCCCCTATAGAGCTATAGGGTTTCCTTTCTTATTTCTTTGGGCTTTGTTGGCTCCTCTATAAATTCAGAGCTCCTCCCCTCTAGGGAAGAAGCACAAGGCTCTGCTTCTTGGCCAAGGACATTTGAAAGGGGTTCTTCTGATTACTGCTCCACATCAATGAAACAGAGACTTCCCACAGCATGCTCTCTGCTCCTTCTCCCTCTTAAATTTTCAGCAAGTCCTTTAAAGGTTTGCCTACGTTGCCTTCATAATCCACCACTTCATTGCATTAAACCACAAGCAATTTATTTTGGCTTAACAGAACACTCGTCATATGCGGAGCCATGAATTTATTAGTAGTCTAATTAGTGTCTTGGCAGCCTAATACAACAAAGACATATATTAATCCAGTTACAATGATACTAACACATGTATTCCAAATTACCCAATTACCGCTAATCCCCATTAATTTTATTCTTTCAGTTATGTGCTGACTTTTTGCCACCTAAACCTATCTCCTAGTGTTACATTTACCCTTCCCATGACCTTCAGGATCCTAAAATTGACAGTTCCAGCCCTACTTGAGAAAAGGAAGGGTTTCCAGTGGGTCACCAGTGATCTGAGTTCTCTGCTGGGAAGAGTCTGCTCTTGCTTTTCTCTCTGTTTTTGGGTCTGCTTAGGGTTGTTTTCATGCAAGTCTGTTTGGCTGCCCTGACTGTTCTTATTCCCCTCATATTAGTTATGCAATGACCATTTATTTTTTTCATCTCTATACTTACCTGGACAATACAATTGCAGAGTCAGTGTTAAGCTAAAGCAAAACCAAGCTGGGCAATAGCTTCTTCTTAGGCAATTTTGCTGTTACAGACCCATAATCGCCCAAGACAACTGCTGAAAAGTCCTGAAGTTAGTCGTTAATTTTATTAGAAAGCCTGCAGTCAGCTGCTCACAGTACAAAGGTGTATAAAAAATAGTGGTTGCTTTTGTTTAGTTTCACTTAATCTTTGCATTTAATTCCTGTGCAATGACAGAAAATAAGCTTAATCAACACTTTATTTGTCCATTCTATGAGTATGACTGAAAAATGTAGAAATAAAATAAAATTACAAATACCTTGGCAAAGGTAGCTAAATGTCTTTGGAAAAGTCATTTCTTATGACTATTTGGCACATTTTTTCCTACATCTTAGCATACGACTGTAAACCTTAGAGCTTAAAAGGTAGAGAAAAAATTGGATTAAAAAAAATTAAAATTAATATTTTGTGGTGCCAGAGCACATCACAAATTTTTGCACTGTTGTAGAAAGATTAGCAGAAAAGGGATATTACTACTGCAATGAACATTTCTTTTATTTTCTATTCTATTTTGCATGGGGACTATTAAATATAGACTCTCCTAGCATTTTGCAGGCAATAAAACCATCAGTAAAATTCTTATTTTCTTCTAAATGTCCAGCTCAACATTTTGTTAAATGTTTTGAAGTCTCAAATGAAGCTGCAGACACTTCTCTTTGAAAATGAGCTGAGAATTGATTCAAAGAGGTATAGTATAGTATAGTATAGTATAGTAATGCAGCTACTTGAACAATTCAAGAAATGTATGGCACCCTTGCTTCTGCTAATGAATGACCCAGAAATGAATCAACAAATCAATAAAAATCATGTCCATCAGTACTGAAATTATTACAACATAAAAGGCTACGGAATTTTTGGCAGAAGTAGGCCACGAATTATGTACTCATAAGTTTCTGATTTATTTATTGGTCACCCAAACAACATAACATTGCTTCTGTTCATTGATTATAACTTACCAGTGCTTCAATTTACAATCAAGTTTACCTTCCTTGTGAAACGCATTTTCTTTCTTAATTAAATAAGTCTTGGCTACTTGCGTACATTCATACGATTGAATAGATTTTGGTCAAACACTGTTGAAACATAAATAATGAATCTAAGCAAACAAACTGTGTGATATGACAAATAGCTCACAATTAGGCTTGTATATCATCTACCAAATGTCATGAGCAGAAACCACTGTGAAAGGGAAAGCTGAAAGGAGCGTTGCACACTATTGCAGTGACACAGGCACTTCCCAAGAAAGGAGAGTTTTCTATATCCTAGTGCCCGTTCACAGGACTGGTAATTATTTTGGTGCCAAGCAATTGTTGGATAAAACTAAGTGGCAGTAGGTTTCCAGAACTCAGCTCTTCCCCCTCTCACAAACTGAGCACTTGTTTGTGCTTGCTTTGGCCACAAAATATCGCATTCCCTCTTGCATATTGGCATAGCTTCCACAGAACGTCTTGGCATGCTGCTGTCTGCAGAGAACCAGCACAAACAAAATACTACAGTTTGCAGAACATCAGCTCCTCCGTTTGGTAATATAAGGGAGATTTTAAGGAGAGGCAAGTAAAAAAAAAAAAAGTGCTGAAGAATGAATATTTTATCAGCAGCTTCAAGAAACAGTACTAAAATCCTGCTTGGTACCACAGAGCAATTTAGCCATTTGCTTGGCACTTACTACTTGCTTCTTTTCCTCAGTTGGTGATGAGCGATGAAGTCTGCATTGATGTTTTCAGTGTTATCAAAATTGTCTGATTTTGAAGTAAGATTACATACTGATCAGTTCAATATCCCTCTGTAAACACCCACTGGGAGTACATCTTTCAGACATCCAGTTGTTCAGATACCCATTTCTGATAGTCTTTCATAACAACCTGCTCAGGGCAGCAATGGCGAATTGCTCTCTTGAATAGCCTGGGACGTTGAACTCCTGACTGATGGAGCCAATACCCATTCCTGCAATAACAACAGCCAAAATAGTACAGGTTTGCCCTAGTCAGTCCTTGACTTTGGCAGCTGGGTGCCCTGGTAAGTTGCACCTGCACCTGAAAAAGGGGTCAGGAGCTGGGAGAGATGGTTCAACAAACTTCCTTACCGTCTCTCCCACCCGCTGCTCAACCGTCTGCCATAAAAACATAAGAAGATTCTTTCAGTCAGCCTTTCTCAGGTTGTTCAAGGGAAGTTTTTGTTTGTTTGAAGTACAGCAGCCTCTTGCTTTCATTTGATGTCACAGACAATTTTACTGCCTCTTTCCATTTTGCTACTGCCGTATGTGCAGCTACAGTTTCCTACCCTACGCAATGAACTGAGGAAATTTCTGGGACAGTGAGTTACAGGGTATTTGATGCACATTATAGATTTGTGAGAACAAAGGAGTGATTGTGTTTTGAAGCAAAGTAGCTTACCTGTGAAATTTTAGTGATTTATTATTGCGTATTTTAAGCAGATTTTGGCACATTGCTGTGCTCTGGTGCTCTGGTAGATGTTGTTACTCCCTGTAATTTGCCCCTTACTCAAGAGCATAATACACAATAAAATAAGCATGACAAGTGAAAAGTAGATTGAGATAGGGGTCTAATGCTGATTGTCAGTGTACTAGTGTCTTCCTTATTCCTTCTCCTAAATAGCAGCATCCTCATCAAGACAGGCAGCAGTTTCCTTGGGACATGTAGCAGTTTTACCTTGCCTTACATGTGATTTCCAACTCAGAAACTTCTAACTTATATTCCTTAGAAATGTATGCTTTACTTCCCCATAGCTTTAATGTCTTCCCACAACACAAAATTAAATGAAGAAGCCTTTTTTTTGGTAGTAAAATATTCAGTATAATGAAGTTCGCAAAGCAATTAAGTTTTACAAAAGGGCCTTTTTCTTGATGAATACAACAAATACTAATTCATGTATAAAAACTAAAACTGGAACATCTGCAAACTTTGGAGTTTATATTAAGACAACTACCTGACTTCAACAGCTGAGTGCATGTTTTTGTACAGATGGAGAAATGTTTGTAATGTCTGCATAAGACATACCTACATTTCCTGGAAAATCTAATTATACTCTTTCATCCACTTCTCTTTAAAAAGCCTTTAACCTTGACATCTATTTGGCTTAGTAAAATAAATTATTTATTGTTTTAGTGGTAATAGTCTTCTGTTTCCATTCTCTAAGCCTAATGCCTTCTCTGGGTCTGTATTTGTATGTACAAATGCAAGCATGTGTATGAAGACAGAAGGAAGTAAAGACAGGTCTGTAATATGATATCTTCCAAATCAGCAGTTCACGACTGTTTTCATGAATACTGATTTTATTCAAGTCTTCTGCATAATTTGCAATTTTTCTATTGTCAGCTAAGTCAGTTCTTGATGAAACTTTTTGGGCATTATCTAACATAACACCCCAAAATCATGAGTTTGACTTAAAATCATGGTGTATTATTGAAAGCATTCAGCATTCTCTTGACTTACTGTCTCTTTGAATGATTACTTTCTTGATATTTTGTAGTTTTTTATGAAATCTCAAGGGCTAGAAATTTTAAAGTAATTGCCTTATTCCAAATTATACGATTTAATGTAATTCAGAAAAATAAAAACTGTCATCACTAAAATAGCTGCTTGAGAGCTAGCTGCCATTTGTTATATTTCAGGAAATATAAAATACGGCAAAAGCAAAACCTTTTGCAGGATCAGGGATGCAGTGAAACTGAAAAATTACAAACAGAGGAAAGGGAAAAATGTTTTTCACTAGTAACAAACTGAAAAAGGCATCAACTCCTAAAAAGCTCATAGGTTTCTTAAGCTGTTAAACCTGAGTGTCCCTTGAAAATAAAGAGATTTATTAGATGAGACTATCACAAATTGGCTTAGCTCAAATCACATAAAAATAATGAATTTATTGTTTCCTAATTTTCACCCAAATCCTATGTACCCACTTACTTTCAGTACAGCAACACCATAGCAGAATATAGTTTTGTGAAGTGCACTCATTAAATCCAAAAAGAACTAAGCATTAGTAGTTCCTCAGCTGTCTGATGTTATCCAGTGTTCAGTGAATTCCATAAATCATTTATGGAATTGTCAATGTTAAGATAAGCTTCTCAGGAAGGTATATCTTATGTGCAAGGCTTATTATGTCCAATTGACAAAGATTTTTAAGTTTTAAAAAGTACAGCTTGTAAAGAAATAGATTTCTATTCTACTTATCTCTGTCCATTCTCATATATGTTCCCTCTACATTATCATACTGCTATGCCATTTATTTTGTACTTACACTAACTTGCATCTCCACTTTTTAATCCCCACTTATGTACCATATTTATAAAAGAAGAGCATGAGGAAGAACCATGAGAAGACAAGCTGGATGCAATAACAAGTTTGTAATACTAGCAAGTATCCATCAGGACAGCTGCTGTAATTTGCTGGGTTTTGCAACTCCCAGCCCTTGAAGGCTGGGGCAATCCATCTCCAAACAGGCTGCAGCTCTTCTGTCTGGCTTTGCTTTCCTTGATTGTCTTTAACCTTAAGCAGAAAGACTCCCACCTCTCACAGTGCCAGCAGCCGCCGCGTGCACGTACGTTTGTGTGGTCACGTTAGGCTGTGGCCCAGACTCATCTCCTTTAACATTTCACACTGCCAGCCTGTTGTCACACACTTTTCCATAGGCATGGAGTGAGATAAATGGATGTTTTATGCACAGGATGGATGGGGGCAGCTCGGCTTGAGCGCGAGCTCTTTAGGAGAATGGCACCGATTCCTTGCTGCATGGCAAACTCCCAAGCCTCCGGGCACGGCAAAGAAAACAACTCGGGCATACACAGAGGGCCCCAGGCACCCCCAGAGAACAACTGAAACCCCACAACCCCACAGAGCAAGCTGCCCTCTCGTCCACCTCTCTCCATCTTCTGTGGGGCTCTGGTACGTGCAAAGATGAATCAGTAGGCAGAGATGGCAAGCAGCATTTGCTCATGGTAAGATGTGGGCTTATGGACAAGTCAGGTATTTTTGGACAAGGAGACCTGGGGAGAGAGGAGTTCATACCAGGGTAAAATATAGCAGTGGCAGGCAGTGTTTTGTATGGAGTTACCTCCAAGTAGATGATGCATGTTTCTTTGCTGCTTAACTTTTGTGCTGCTTTTACAAAAGCTTTTGCGGAAAAAAAAAATAAAATTAGGTAGAGAAAATCTTTAAAATTAACTGTAGAAGAAGTCTGGCCAGTTCTATTCACCCTTTTTTCTTGTTATATATTTGTGTGTGATAGCTTCTCATCCTTGCATGACAAGGCAGAGACTTCAAAAGGGAATAGAGGTGTCTTTTCAAATTACACTTAGATAAGAAAACAGAAGGGTATGTGCGCAAAACACTGATCTTCTTAAATAAACTGGGAGGAAAAGTTAAGAGCTTTCCCTTCTCTTCCCTCAGAGAAGAAAAATATGTCTACTAGTAGAGTAGTATGTCAAGGACCAGGAGGAACCTTTTCTCCTTAGGATCAGCCTCAGCTTTGCCACTGCAAACCTACAAGAAGTTCTCTCAAAACTGACAGCCCAGGCGACGGTTAGGGACTTGGATGAAGGCCAAATATCATAGAATCATTAAGGTTGGAAAAGACCTCTGAGGTCATCTAGTCCAACCATCAACCCAAAACACCATGTCTACTAAACCATGTCCCCAGGTGCCACATCCAGACATTTTTTGAACACCTCCAGGGATGGGGACTCCACCACTTCCCTGGGCAGCCGGTTCCAATGCCTCACCACTCTTTCAGGAAAGAAATTTTGTCCTAATATCCAATCTAAACCTCCCCTGGCGCAACTTGAGGCCATTACCCCTCGTCCTATCGCTGGTTACTTGAGAGAAGAGACCACCACCCTCCTCACTACACCCTCCTTTCAGGAAGTTGTGAAGATCAACTGAAGAGCAAACTTTGATGGCAATGTTCAGGGGTGGGGACTTTTCTGGCCGAAAGACGGCTTGCCCTGTGTTATCCGACGGNCTACCCCGCCCGGGCCGCGGGGCAGAGCGCGGAGCAGTGCGGTGCGAGCCTGCCCCAGGGAGCCGGGACGCCGGCGCTGCCGGTAGGGGCGGGCGTTTCGGAGTCGGTGCCTGAGGCGCCGCGTCCCGCCGAGCCGCCCGTCTGCGAGGCCGACGCC
>VZTL01054600.1:1644-15242 GCA_013400535.1 Scopus umbretta
TTATTTTCAGTAAATATATACGAACAAAAACCCCCCCTAATTAGTAAAATGTGGCCCTTGCAGGAAAAAAAAAAAAAAAACCAAACAAAAAAACATCAGACCATGTTCCTTGTTTACTAACTGTCTGCCCACAGAATATTGCTTGGAGTCGTTCTCTGTAGAGACTCACGCTTCTCTGGCAAAAGCTTGCAGTCTGTCGTGGTAGGCATCTTCATTTTGAGAGAAATGAGCATATTGCCTGTATATGCAGGGAACAGCTTTCTTGAGAATCAGTCAAACTCCATGCTGCACCAAATCCAATCATTGTTCCCTGCAGATGTAAAGCACACATCTTTTACATTGCCTAAAATCAGTGTAACGTATGCAAACAGTGCTTTTTAATCAACAAGTGATTTCCCACTGTGATAGGGAGAGGGAGGGTGTATACAGGGGTGCTGGACACATCACTAAACACTATGGAAGTTATTCAGATGTTGTGATGGATTTTGGGAAGCTCTGTGAAATAAAACAGTCCTTGGTTGTAGGTTCAGTTGGAGAGAACAGTTAAAAACAAACAAACCAACCACCAAACAAAAACCCCCACACAAACTCAGAATACAGTCCAGACTGCGCAGATCATGTGGAAGGGAGAATTTGGAGTACATATTTTTAGCTCACATATTAATTTCTTTGAATGTCTCTGACATCATGTGTTGTCTGGATTAAAAACATTTGTGTTCAAAAGGTCTTTTGTCTCCTATATCTAAACAAAACCTAGGTATATGTTCACTGGAATTTCAACCACTGGTCATATGGTCACCGTTAAATATTCCTAGTATGATAGTAATATACTTAGTAATTTCCCTTCTGTTGAGAACCTTGGAAAAACAGTTTTCTTGCTATGGCTGATTGACATGGAGAAAATGCCTTTAAAAATATGTAATAGTAGTCTGGAGTCAAGAAATATGATTTAATACCTAGTAAATTGTGAGTTTATGAAAAATTGTGTCAGGTCCTGGATTTAGGGGGAAGGCAAACATTTTGCTAAAACGAAATGCAGAAGCATTGAGGGCAGATTCTTTGTTTCACTTTAACACATCGTTACTACTGGCCTAGATAATCTCACTATCAGTATTTCCCCTCAAGTAGAAGAAAATGCACTTCTCTGGTTTTGTTATAATTCTGGGTTCTGCAATGCTACTTCAGAAAAGGAGTTTGCTACAAATGTCATGCTAAATGAACTTTAATCTTGTAACACTCTATTGTATTTTGTATGTGCATGCACTTTTTCATATTGAAAAACACGTGCATCTCATTTTGTATATAAACTGTTGTTAAGTCTTTGATTATCTGAGATTAGATTCTGAAAACTAAAAATTTAATAACATGTGGGACATTTAAAGATACTTGAAATGTTACATGTTCTGCTTATAATGCGTGCACGCATCATATCTGAAGATGTATGGCCCATTATGAAGTTCTGAAGATGAATGGTGCATTATGAAGTGTTTTCTGGTTTTCTTCTCTGTTTCCTCCATGGTGGTCAAGCTGTCAATAAATAGGCTATAGGGTCTGAATTAATTGAGAGGAAATAGGGTTGAATATTGGAGAAGCAGGAGAAAAGAGTGAAATCAGATGATAAAGTAGCTTTCCAGGAATGTGATAAAACCTTTGCATGTCTCATTTTCACCATCTCTGGTTGCCGAATGGAGGTTGCTCTCTCCCTCCATCCTGACTATGAGTGTTTATTTTCCTGTCTTTCAGATAAAGTTGCTCTGATTCAGCCTGAGTTGGGCAGTAGGAGAGGAGAGGAACATCTTGAGGAGAGAAATGCTCTCTCTTGATTACCTGGTAGCCGCAGTGACTCATGAAGGTGGCTGATCCCTCACACCTGTGAGGGAAACCCTGTCAGGTGCACCAGGTCCAGATTCCACCGAGAAGTTTAAAAAATGGAAGTGGGGAGAGTGGGAGAGAGATTTTAGTTACAACCTGATACTTAATATTTTCTTGCTCATGAAAACCAGTCTGGACATATGGGTGCCGACTGTTGATCACGATGGTCTGGAGAGCAAGCAAAGGAAGGTCTCCAGCCACTGTTACGGTGAAGGTGGTATGAGGGGATGCCAAGACAACCCTGTGACAGAAGATCATTGGCATCTCTAGCACAACTTTTCTTATTACAGAGAATGCCTATTTAACACCCATCCTTTGCCACTGCAGTCCTGCCTAATGTACCTTGAGGTTTTATTGTGCTTTGTCCTTCTTCCCACAGGAAAACAGGTCTCTCCTAACAGCTTAAAAGCTTTTCTGCAATACACTTACAGCCTGGTTTTCAGCCCTGGTTTTGTTTCTCAGTGTTTCCTTGGGGAAAATTGGAGAGATCGTGTCCTTAGTACAAGAATCTGTAGACACAGATCACCATTGAAGCAATCTAGCACACTTTTTGTTTGTGTTTGTGTATGTTTTCTGAACTTCTGGTACTCAGATGTGTTTTCACTGGTGAAATGCTCAGGGCAGATGGCACATTACAACACCACTAGCTAATATCTGTTCCCAGGCAGCAGTTTATATAAATTTCTTCTCCTCAGAACCTATGCTGATTTGATGATACTGGCAACAAGTCCTGGGCAATTCTGGTGACGTACTTGAATTGGAGTCAGTGCTTTCTACAGAACTGCAGAAACTTTTTACCTCATTTGACTTCTTCACTATTTCCACTAACTTCTTCCCTCATGTCTTTTTAAAGAAATGAAACATTAGGTAGCTTTTTTTTTTGGAAGAGCATGTTTACTGGAGAATGTAGAATAGCACTGTATCAGTTGTGGAATAGAAAGTAGCTGTAAGGTTGCTTGTCAGATTGCAAAGTTTGTAGGCAAAATCCTAGAAATATTTCAGTTCTCTGTCTTTTTGCCTTATAACTGAGCCACACATAATGGTGCAATTATGGTAGCGGTGGTAGTATCGGATGTCCTGCAGCTGGGAAGAGTAAAAGTTAGTTAGCAGAGTGAGATCTACAACTACATTCTGGTTTATGCGAATGTAGGTGGTTTCAGAAATGCATTGCAGAGGACCTGTTCTTTGGAGCAGCTTTTTCCAAGAGGATGTCTGTCATCTGTTGTTTAAGTAAGTTATCCTGCCAAGCTGGGGGTTTCAGTATGACGGGAATAGCAGTCCACTAGCTGAGTAGTTTTGCCTTTTTTGCTCTTAGTAATAGAACAGGTAAATTTGTATTTTATTTCAACTGTAACATGCAAATCCACGTAAAAACTTTTGCTTACTGTTGTTCAGGAAGACCAGTCTAATAAATGTTCACGTTTCCTGCTTGTCCTGACCTTATTTTGCAATCAGCATTTTTCAAAGCCATAATTAAAATGTCCTCCAATGTTACCACCTTTGAACCAACCAGCGGCTCACATTTGCTTCAGTTCGTCCCTACCATATTTGGACAGAAAAAGAACTGTCTGCATAGAGACTTCAGTCTCTTGAGAAGAATGTGGTGAAGATAAGAAATGCTGGCCAACCTTTGAGCATCTTCTCTTTTAACAGGAATGAAGCATCCAAGAATGGCTTGGAAAGTCAGTAGTAAATTTTATAAGACATTAGTGGGAGGAGAAGAGTTTAGAGAGAACTACAGATTCCTATCATTCTGAAATTGTTGTGTTATTAAATCCACTAACATGGGAATAAAAATTGCTGAATACACTCAAATGATATAGATATAACTAACTCATTCAGTTACTTCTGATAACAAGGACTGGAGTGGATGCATTAGGAGAACCTTGTTCCTCATGTCCCTAGTTGTCTGTGTGCAATCCTGTAAGAGGTTTATTTAAAGGCTAGAATAAGTTTCTTTTAACATGCAGCCATTAAAATATTTAAGCAGGTACAGACCTGATATAATCTTAACTAAACATGCCTTTCAAGCTTATTAATCCAGGACGTATAATCAGTTTTGTGTACTACTGTGATAACCATTGTGTTTAATTTTGAAAGTTAAAGGCACAAAAACTAATAAAATTAGAATAGGAGCTCTGAGAACAGTGCCTGAAGGAGAAATTAAATTCATTTCAACACAAACAGATATGAAATGAAGTACAAATAGAACAGCAGTAATAATTTTAATATGACACAAGGTTTCATTAAAAAATTCAACAACCTTTATTGCATTCAGTGTCAGGGTTGTGGAGGCTGAATTAATATAGGGTCTTTTTAATGCATATTTTGGAGGTGATTGAAGACTGGTGTCTAATAGCACTCAGTGGTGCTTGCCAGCTGGTTAGCCAGTGCTATATAGGTGTCAGAACTTCCGTGACCATACATTCCTCTCTCATGTGTGAAATTAGGAGTGCAGGGATAGTTAAGTAAATAAGTTCCTTCAACTTGCAGCTGTAGGAGTTGAAACTAGAGGTACATGACACTGGCCATGAGAGACACAACTTTTCAGATTAAGGTCAGGGATTCAAACCTAAGGTGAAGTGACAGGCCATATTGGCACTGACAGATTTTGAGTGGCCTAGGGACATAATTTTGGTGTTAAGTCCAAGTAGACAGAAACCCACATCACACAAACTTATCTGTATAACCTGGACCTAGCTGGTGTTTCTGGTGCTTTTACTTCTGATTTTCTCTATGTAGCTGGACACAGGGGAAAAAAAATCTGCTGTGAACGTTTTCACAAGCTCAAAAAGTTTCCCGTGCTATGAAGGACATGAAGAAATTTGTGCCTCTGAAAATGTCAGAGATGATACCAACCGGCAGCCATTCTTGAGGTGCTTGATAGGGGGGAGATGGAGACCATTGCAAAGCAGGGCTTGGCTTGATTCCAGAGTGTGGCCATGAGGACACCTCTCCCACTTTTAGGATGAGTGTGATGATCACTCTGCATGTCCCTTGCAATGAATACTCAAATGTTTCACACAAACTGGACCAGTTCCAACGAGGTAACTTCCATTTTCTGATACCCCTTCCTGTGGTAATCACACCATGATTTTGGGAAGAGGCTGGACAAAGGACTTGTGTTTCTCCTTCCTTTCTGTTACTGCAGTTGACTTGTTTTTTCACCTTTCTCCAGGGTTTGTCCAGAGCTATGAGTTATCCATCTGCTGTCTGTTCTGTGCAAGGGAAACACTGGCTTGTGCCTGGCACATGTGCATATGTTAAAAGATGGCAACAGGCAGTAGCCATACAGTGCCCAGATGACTCATGCACTTGAACTGCTTTCCAGCCTTGTGGTATGCCAAATGCCTTGAAGCCCATGTTGCCACTGTTTTTTCCTGCTTTGCCACAGCTGTACTTTGCAACAGGTTTTCCAAAGTCCCCTGCACTCCAAATGCATTCCAGACCCCTTGCATTACGGTTCCAATAAACCAAATCTCTTTTGACTTTGAGCAGAAATTCCACCCTAGGAATCATCCTGACAACAGTTGTCTCATCTGGTCTTTCTTCAACTCAGGAATTGTTTGAGTTTGAAAAATCATCCTGTTCTCCATCTTTGTGAAAACTTGTGTCAAACACACCTTAAGTTTCACAGTAGTATATAAACAAAGAAATTAAGGACAGGTAAACATGATGGGTGAGCTATCACTTTGTATCAAAACTCTTGGGTTTTTGAGATACACTATAATGGGAAATGAGTAGGGAAATCTGTCAGACAGCTGTGTCTCTCTGAGTACAACTCTTCTGTTTCTGTGGGTTTGTGGACAGGTACTAGAAATTGTAGACTGAGTTTTTGTTTGTGTAAGGAGACACAACTCCAGTAATTTCAACATGAGACAGGTGCTCTCAGTCTCCACTTCTTCATACTTTCCATGGATGCTGTCATAAATACAGAAATAAATGTTAATCTTCACTATATCCCTATACAATAAACAGTTGTTTAGTCCCATTTTACTGATAGAGATCAATACAATTAACTAATCTGAATTTAGAAAGGAGAAATTAATGATTTTCTTAGTCCACATTTAAGCCTCAGTAGAAATGCTGTTTAATTATCAGAAAGTAAAAGAAACCAAAGGCACTATAATTGGTGAAAGAAGAATTGTAATCTGAAAATGATGTTGAGCCTTTGAAGACATGTCTCATACAATATGTAAAGCAATTTTTTTAGGGTCAGTGTAAGATAAAGACTTTCTTTCATGTTACAAGTCAAATACTGTCCTGTTTCTGTGGGTTCTTGCATCAGTTCATAAAACTATTAGACAAAAATTGCAAATGATTCTATAAAATGGATTTCATACCACCTTCAATTTTTACCATGATTTTGACTGCCCTAAGTAGAAAAGAGGTCTTGTATCTGGTGCTAGTAAAATACTATATTGAAGATTACAGTTGTACTTTAGCTGTCTGGATCTTGAAGGGCATACTTGGGTTTGGTAGAATTGATTTCCAAGGTGTGTTCTGCTTTTTGGCTCTCTTTAATGAAATTTTCAGAGCCAAAAGAAATGTGGATTATTTATAGAGCCAGAAGAAAATGTGAATTATTCATTCTGGAATCAGTGTCATAATTACAGAAAGAGACCTCTGGAGATCATATAGTCCAACCCTGTGCTCAAAGCCAGATCAGCTAGAGCAGGTTGCATAGCACTTGGGTGTTGAATATCTCCAAGGATGGAGACCCCACAGCCTCTCTGGGTTCTGGTTCCAGTGTTCTACAACCCTTGTAATAAAAAAGATTTTTTAATTATTTTTAAATTAATTTCTTCTGTTTAAGTTTGTGCCTGTTGCCTCTTGTTCTGTCAGTGGGCACTACTGAGGATAGTTTGGCTCCATCTTGTTTACATCCCCCATCAGGTATTTATACACATTGATGAGATGCCCTGAGCCTTCTTTTCTCCAGTCCCAGCTCTGTCAGATGCTTCAGTCTCTTCATCCTCTCGGTAGCTTTTGGTTTGTTCCAGTTTATTCATATCTTCTGGTTCTGGGGAGCCCAGAGCTAGACACAGCACCCAGATATGTCTCACCAGTGCTGAGTGGCGGGGAAGGATCATCTCGCTCCACCTGCTGGCAGCACTCTGCCTGATGCAGCCTGGGGTGCTGTTGGCCTTGTTTATGGCACAGACACATTGCTGGCTCATGGTCACTTGTGCACAAGGACCCCAACTCCTTCTCCGCCAAGCTGCTTTCTAGCTGGTCAGCCCCAGCCTGCTCCTTGAAAATCAGCCAGCTCTCCTGGACTGTCTCCCATAGAATTCTTACAAGCAGGTCCTTGAACAAGCTAAACTCTACTTTCTTGGTGTCTAGGGCTGATATGCTGCCATTTGCCTTGCTCCTTCCTCTCAGGATCCTGAACTCCACCATCTTACGGTCACTGCAGACCTTCACATTCCCAGCCAGTTCTTCCTTGTTTGTAATTATCAGGTCCAGTAGAGCATCTCCCTCATGGGTTCGCTGATCACCTCTGTGAGGAAGTTGTCATCAGTGTACTCCAGAGACCTCCTGGATTGCTTGTGCCCTGCTGTATTGTCCCTCCAGCAGGTATCAGGTATGAGGACCAACCTCATACCTGCAAACCTGGGGCTTGTTGTGTTTGTCTGAAGAAGGCCTCGTCTACTTCTTCCTCTTAAAGGGCTATCTATAGCAGATGCATCACAGTGTCACCCACATTGGTCTGCCTGCTAGTTCTGACCTACAAGTACCCAGATGGCTCATCATCTGGCCCCAGGCAGAGCTCCAGGCGATCCCACTGCTCTCTCACACAGTGGGCAACTCCTCCTCATCACCCTCGCAGCCTGTCCTTCCTAAAGAGCCTTCACCCAACATTTGCAGCCCTCTGGTCATGCAGGCCATCCCACCATACCTGTGGGATTCAGAGGAGATGGTAGCCCTGCAGCTACATGCAGACCTCTGTTTCTCCTGCCCATTCCCTATGCTGAGTGTGCTGGTGTTTCAGTCATCACCTTGTAGTAACTTCCCACCCCAGCCCAGCCCAATGGGTTGCTTTGTAAGAGACAAGCAATGTATGTATGGGAAAGAGAAATTAAAATGTTATATATACATTAAAAAATTAATAAGGAATAATAAGCATCTTAAAAAGCCTGTGACAAAAAGATAATCTTAACAAAATTCTGAAAAAATTAGTGCAGATGACAGGAATGTAGGATAAGCCATAGAAATAAAAAAGGGTTACAGTAAGCATATGAAAGACTAGTCAAGTGTTTTAGCATGCTTCACAATGTGAAGCAGAGGAAGAAATGGCAAGAACCTGGCCTACGCGTGGATTTGTGGAGTAAGAGGACAGCACCAGAATAGCCTCCGTTCATAGGCTGGAGTGGCAGCTGTGAACACAGGCCTGTAAATCTGTGACCGTGAAAATACTTAATGCTGGAGAGTGGGAAGTTTTTGCCATCACAGCAGAAAGGCGTGGAGCCACCTCCCGCTATAGAGTAGCGAGGACAAGAGACATCACCAGTTCTGATAGATCATTGTGACTATAGAAGTGGGATGATGAGATCGTTTTGGGAGAACTGATTACGTGATCAGCACTCCTTTTAGCATGTATAATGGTGAGGGACAATGGTGTAGTAAAAGATAAGAATTTCATTTCCATTGTGTCCAGCTGGCAGTGATGAATTAAGTAAAAGCTTCTGGAGATGTAAAATTATGAGGCAGGCTTGTGAGCTGACAGCATTCAAAATCCAGTTTGGCTTTTGAATGCTGCAGAGGGCTCAGTAGGGCATGTTTTTAAAAAGCTTATGTTACAATAGGTATTAGGAAAAATATTTTCCTAAGAATAAACACTGAAAGCTTGTCCAGAAAGGTTGTGGCATCTACATCTCTAGAAATTTTCAAAACTCGACTGCACAAGACTCTTGGGTGATCAGGTCTAAGTTGACCATACTGTGAGTGGGGTGTGGCGGCTGATGAGCATCCAGAGACTCCCTTCCAACCTCAGATATTCTCTGATGCTCAGTGTCTTGGCACTGGGACACGAATGTTATGTTTTGAATCATCCCCTCTTGTAGTCCTCTGATATTATTACAACCATCTAAGGGTTGTTTAACTTGTTTCCATCAGCAGTCGTCTTGGGGGATTTGTAAAATGAAATCCATTTTCTTGAGGACAGTTCAGAGGTGGCTACTCAGGATGGCTTTCAGGACATTTTGGGTTATCAGAATGCTCTAAGGCAGTGATAGCAGGGCATAGTGTCTGAATTAAGGGGTCCTTTAGTGTTCTGGAGAGGAAAAAATAGTTCTGTAATTTTTTTGACAAAAATCTACAGTTTTGACAGTTTTGGAAAGTGATACTAGCCAATAGTGCATAGTATCACAGTGTACAATTAGGGCAGTTTTTGTATATGCTTCAGTGAAAGAAGCAGCACTAGGCATTAGTGTTGATTTCAGTGGAGAGGAATTTTAATATCTGATAAAAGAAATTTCTGAGATAAAACATTTGTGAATGTTGCAAGATCTGTAGTAATGTGGTAGGGGCCATATAGTGTGGTAGAAGTGCCATATATATCCCTAAAGTGAAAAAATACATAAATACAAAGACTATCTATATTATAAAATAATCCCTTTCTCACATCTTCTACTACATGTGTAAATGAAGTCTTTCTTTGGTAAGTGTAGAAAAAGGATTGTTTCTGTCTGCATATCAGGTCAGACTCTGTTTCAGCTTTCATACAGGGGCATTTGCAGAGATTCTTTGCTGATCTTGTAACTAGAAAAATAGCAGCTATATCCTCATCTTTATGCAGGGATAAGTGATTATTTTGGTGATACCTGGTTTTGTTCAGATATTTTTATGATTTTTCCTCTTAAAACCTCTAGAAGGTAGGCTGAAATGTATAAATTAAAATATTTTTGAAATACAGAATTTTGAAGAGTGGTATTATTTCTGAAATGTTGCACTCAGGAAATAGGAAATAAAAGATTCTAGGGAACTTAAATATGGTAATGCTAAGTCTTGAAATTCAACATTTAATAAGAAAATGATAGTAATTTCAATACTTGGTTGTCTTTTGAATGCTGATATAGTTTCTATGTCTTGTTACCTTTACTACAATTCCCTTATCACTAATAACTTATTTTCAGACTAATTTTCTCCTTCGCTGTCCTATATACCATAAATGATATCAGCCCATGCTATTTAACTGCTCAGTGGTTTTGAGATTCACTTCGAACAGGGTGGTTTGGTTGCAATACTTTCCGAGAACATTTCATTTTCAATCACTTTCACAAAGTAGAGGTTCAGCTTTAAAGAGTTTACTGTATATTGTGACACAGAGGCTCTTTGAAGGTTAATCAGCTTTTTAGCAATAATAGGGTTGGATTCTTGTGTGACTAAGTGAGTCACTTCTGTTTCAAGTGCAGTTCTATCATTTAATCGGAAGTCTGGAAGTTAAGACTTACAACACTGCATATTAAGTAGAAAAGACAGTTTTTGTTTTAATTATTTTTTTCTTTCTGAACTTCACTGTATCTTTAGGACTGTAAATTAGTTGAGACAGCTAGACTGATTATTTGAGAACCATTCCTAATGTGTGTGAAATCTAATAAAGGGAGCTGTACAGTGAAGTCATATTATTTGGACACCAAAGCTAAAAACTAATTTGAAGAAATGTTCTTATATGTACAAAATAAAATCATCTAAATGTGGTAATGTTCCTGATTTACATTTAGGGCATGATTTAATCCAATTGCAGTTTAACTGGAGGCAATTAGTGTTTTCTTAAAGGCAAGTGCAGAAACCCACAAATCTTTTTTCACATGTTTGTAGCCCAAAACAAATATTTGGGAAATGGTCAGGGTAGACTTTCACGAAGAGGTTTTACCAAGTAAGTGTTTTTTACAACTGAATATCTCTGAAATAGCTCCGTGCTTGAATTTAGCTGTTGAAGTTGACAGAACTACGCACAATAGAGTAGACCTGTGTTTAAATGTAACTGGACAAAGTATTTTTTTCTGGTAGTAATGAACTGCACATTTTTAGATACAGGAGAGTTTATATTCAAATATATATGTTATATGTATATATCTAACCTTGCATGTAAGTCTAATTCTAATCCCATGCCATATAGCGCTGTGTTGCTGGCGGGCACTCAACTTTGTCAGTTTTGTCTTCCCCAAATGTTGAGATGCTGAGCTTGAAATAACGGTAGTATAGATATAAAACTCAGTGTCCCTGCAAGAACTATTTAAATGGTTATCTTTATTATGCAGTGCTTGAGAAGTTTCCTTCGAGTTGGGTTGGATTCCAGGAAGAAAGATGATGTGTGATGCATTTGCTGGAGTCTGTATGCTGCTATAGCACGTAGGATTACAAGTTCTGATTGTTTAGATTTCGGAAGGCCTTTGATGGAAAAGCCAAGGGACTGATTTACAGAATCTTGTGGCATGATACAAATAAATAACCATTGTAAATATTTTAAAACTTGAGGAATGTTGTTTTGTATATAGGAATGTGGTTCTGCCTGGACATGAAGTATCAGGTAGGAAAAGTAGATAATTCTTTAATTTGTCATTTGTGTGGGTGAAGGGAGAAAAGTTTCAGGTGGAGTAGGGAAGAGAATGGGTGAGGGCAAAAAAACTAATTACGCATCAAAATTTTATTCCATGAAGATGACAGAACTTTTCATAAAAATGAGAAAGAGAATACAATCTGCAAACTAAGAATTACTTTAAGAGGGAGGTGACTGTGGACACTAGTGCCGGCTTTGCTATTTGGTTAAGCAGTAGAAAAGCACATTGCTTCATGTTGGCATTTTCCAGAACATATTTGCAAGCACTACTGAGGATGACGCTAATACATCCTAAAACTGCCATGCCAGATTTACTACTCTTGATTTACAAATCTGTGTATATGAAGACTTTGTTTAGTTGTAGTTTTGAAGGCAAGTTAAGCATGGTGGGCTTAAATTTAGTCCTGCCATCTGTTTCATTTGCCCACTAGTTAGGTGCATGATATGCTGTCTTTCTCTTTTCCCTTGCTTTCATGCTGTTAACACAGTGAAATGAAGAAAATCTTCAGATCCTTACAAACTGAAGCTGTCTGGTAGTTCATAGTTGTCATGCTATCCAAATGGTTAGATTACTCAAAATGCACTCCTTGTGCTTAAGAACAGAGGCCTGAATTTGATGCTGGGCACCTCTGTCTGAGACACTGGGATTAAGAGTTTTTCAGTCATGGTTTGGTTAGTGTCAGAAATTTTGTTTGGGACTGCGAAAAACAGGAAATTGTGAAGTGAGAGAGTGTTTGTGTGGGTAAAAAGAGTAATGAGTATCTGAGGAAGGAGAGAATTTATACACTTCTTTTGAATTGGATTGAATAGGGGATCCTAATTCTTATCTGACTTCTGTTTTCTTCTAATTTTTGTCCAAACACAAATCAACTGTACGTGGTGTTCATATGTGTAAGTTAAGTATTGTACAAATATTCCATGCACTGGAAGGGGACTCATGCAGAAAAAATCCAATAAAATAATGTAAGACGTTATTGTGGTACCCAGAGTTTAAGATGGACCTATTTAGAAGCACACTGGAGAAAAAAGAACCACAAAAATTTCAATAGAAGTGCTTTTCATGACTTTCCAGGTAATTGGGAACTGGGCTGGAACACCGTAGACCTGTGTTTCCTGAGCAAACGACTAACTTGTGGCAGTATTTGGCTGAAAATGTGGACGAGCAGTTGAAAAGAACTTGAGTTACAGTCTAGAGCACTTCACTGTTTTACCTTGAAATTTTGGCATACAGACACATGGAGTTTGCATGTGTCTTGGCTAAAGATGCTTGATCTGGTTCTAATATCCTGTTTAGTTCTTGGTCATCCCATTCTCCATGTATGTGATCCTTGTTTAAGTTTTCCATCCTCTCCATGCAAGTTGTGATGCCCCTTATCTTCCCTTCCCGTCTGCTGGAGGAAGATGTACAGAAAAATGCTTTTCAGTGGTTTGGATAATGAAAGTTATTCCTAAGCTTTTCTAAGAGAGTGTGTTGATAACCAGATCCCATCAATAAAAGTCCTACTTTGTGGACGCTAACCTCCATCCATGAAGTCGTCTTCCTCCATGAAGGGCAAAGATGAATGATGACTTCATTACTCTTCCATTAGCATCTGCCTCAATGACATGAAATAACTTTGCATGCTGGTTTTCACAACTTGATACAAATGTTATTCTACATTAAATTCTGTGATTGAAAATGTTACAGTTCTTTCCTAATGTTTATTATTTATGATCTCTAATGTTGCATAGAAAGAAGCCTTTGCCTTGTACCTTTACAGGAGCGAGTGAGATTGTGGAAACTAACTAAAAGTGGAATAGACTTGTCTTAAAATTCCCTCCAACCAAGCAAAAGGTAGTTCACCTACATTTTATGAAGTTACTGTGTGACAAATGCAATAGGCATGTGTGACTACGTATGGAATGGGAGATAATTTTTAGTGGCAAAAAAAATCCTGCTTAGAAAAGAATAACTCCACGACATATGAAATATATGTGAATGGGTGGTTCTTCTTCCTAATCTTCTTGGGTTTAAAATACAAAATATATAGATATATATTTATATAAATTTATAAAATATAATATAAATTTCCAAGTATTTCAATGTGCTTGACTGAAATGCTGGGCATGACTTACAGGCATCCAATAGAGGTCATAATGCTGGTACAGAAGGAAATAGAAT
>VZTL01054600.1:15276-32122 GCA_013400535.1 Scopus umbretta
ATCTGTTTTGGTGTAATGTTCTGGAGTTGGTAAAGATGCTTTATCATTGGAGTCTGTGAACCCAAATGGGATTACACCACCTTCTTCTGATTCAGAATTTCCTGCTGTTGCAATATGTGTTGTTTCACAGAAATGAGGAGTAATTCCCTCTCAGACGCTCATGTTGAGATTGCTGCCAGGGAACAGCGTTAGTGAGGTATTCTTTCACTGCTAAAGACAGGGCGTCGCTTCTCTTGTAGGCTTGGTTCTCTCTCAGTGAGTTTACAAGCTTGTTCTAAATAATTCACTTCAGTTTGAAGTTCTGTTTCCTAGGAGAGTGGATAGTTATCTTCTTAAAACCAATTTTTGCTTTAAGAATAAACAAACCACATGGCGATTTTGCAGTTGTGGAATAGACGTTCTTTATACTGCAGACAGTTGTACTTTTCACTCAAATCCTTTTCTGTTCTTTTTAAAAAATTATTATTATTTGCAGATTCCTTATTGAGTGGACAGTAATGAGGCTGCATCAGTCAGCTGCGAAGTGTGGTGTTGTTTGAGCTCTGTTCCCCATGGGCAGGTTGCAGTGGGGCTGCACATTCATGAATGAACTCTGCTTTGAGTTTGCCCTCACCTCCTGCAAACACGTGTGTGTGTGTTTAGTTCTCCTTTACAAGAAAACAAAAAGCAAGGAGTACTGCAGTAAGCACTTCTTTCCTGCTCTCATTTCAGAAAGGTTTCTGCCCCCAAAGCTGGCATGGCTTTTCTTAGATTATCTGGTTTCAAGCTATGTTGTTATTGCAGCAGAGGGCTGCCACAGATTAAGTACTTCTACTGCAGGGCAGCATCCCCAGAAGACTGCTGTTTGCAGGCTTTCACGCCGGGCCTGGGAGGATCGTGACATTAAATTGCAGGAATGCCTCCTGAGTAAATCTGAGGCTTTTACAGGGGGGCCTGCCGTCCAAATTTAAGTGCTTTTGAGGGAGGGGAGGTTTTAGAATAAGGGCTGCAGCGTGTCTGTCTACTGCCAAGAAAATCAGTTTGTGCTGGAAAGCAAGCACATGTTGAATTAAGGCTGGATAAGCAGAAAAGAGAGTTGAAACATCTGAGAAGGAAAGAATAAACTGCTCTTCAGATTTTGATCACAAGCTTTTCTAGCTTCTAAGGCATGACACTTCTGTTTTTTAGAATACACACATTTATAAACATTTCATAGTATATTTTCTAAATTTAAATGCTTTTGGTGCATTCTGGTTGGACATACGGCAATACAAGGAATATGACTAGTAA
Organism: Scopus umbretta; assembly: GCA_013400535.1. Classification (NCBI taxonomy): domain Eukaryota; kingdom Metazoa; phylum Chordata; class Aves; order Pelecaniformes; family Scopidae; genus Scopus; species Scopus umbretta. Next base: position 16,546 of record VZTL01054600.1, read on the forward strand.
TTGATCATGGCCCTTGTTTAATACAAAGGGGCCTTTTAGTTGTGTTACCTGAGTTCGTATTTGGTTGGATGAAAAACCATGGTTGTTTGATGAGCGCTTGATGTGTTTTGTCTTACTGTGATCTGTTTGTCCATTATTTTTAATAACCAGTGAAAATGTACTAAGACTTCTCTCATGTGAAGGAGAAAACAGACATCTTCATGCTTTGGCCCCAAGTTAGTTCCTTGCAATGTTAGCTGCACACTTGGCAGCATAGACTCTCACCCTCCAGGGGTGATAACAGGAAAAACTCATTATGTTCTCATTTTCAGTGCTAGAGTAGTTGTCCTGTGATGAATGAAAGCTGAGATGATATGCCAGAAGATCCTCATCCCCTAGGGAGAAGAAAGTGGCAGGAGGAATGAGTATTTTTCACCTTTGCCTAGATCCCACAATTCTGGGACCTGTCTGACATCAGCAACCAGAGAGTGGGAAGCATCCTTTCGTGTTTGGCCAGTTCTGAGCAAGACACAGGCAGATGCCCCAGGGTCTCCTTCAGTTTTTCCTCATTGCTGAGCTGCCATGGGTTGGATGCTTCCACCCTATCCCAAGGGCACTCTTTACTGGTACCAGTTCTTCAAAGGTTCCTGGGGCACTGCCGTGGCTCCCTGCTCATGTTTTTGTCCTACTGAATCAGTTTACCACACTGCCTGCTTGGCTCAGAGTTCTCATCCCTCCTCGACCTCTCCATTGCAATCACAGATCCATCAGCCCTTCAGCTTCATGTCCAGTTAGGGAACTGTCTCACTTCTGGTATTGGTGTGATGCTGCTTGTTGACATTTGAAGAGTTCAGATCTTAAAGCGTGTGTTTCTGGAGATATGTGTACTACTGTACTCTACTGTAGCCACAAAACTTTCTTTGCAGAAAACCCATTTGGGACTTGCTACCATGTTGTTTTTAATTTAAAATATCCTTATGACTAATGGCACTATAAAATACCTTGTCATTGTTGTAGCACATAGGGCATCCCGTAATGAATTAGAAGTTCTCTGTGACAAGTACCATAGATGTATAATAAAACAACAACCTCTGTCTGGGAACACTTCAGTCTAAGTTCATATTTCTTCCTTATGCACCCAAAAATGAGGTTAATCAAATTTCATGCCTAAGGGCTTGAAAGCTGGAATATGAAAGAAATTTTCACCATTCTGCAATGTAGTAGTCCTGTATCTCTAGAAAGGATGCACTTCATTAATGTACAAGACAAAACCTTTCATTTAAACATTTCTCACAGCATATCTAGTTTGATTTTAGGCAGTGGTTTGAAGCAGTAGGATGCATTTGGTCATCCCAGGTTTATATTCAGTGGATAGAGAATAATGTTTTAGTTTTATTTGAAATGCTTCCTTCTTCCCGTTCTAAACTAAAAAGGCAGATTTATGACAAAATCATTAAAATGCTTAAATGCTAAAATGACTTTTCTGATTCAGTGTTTTCATGTAGATACGTTTTCTTATAATTGCTTTTCCAGATTGTATTGGTCAGTGGACATCTGGACAGCTGGGACGTTGGGCAGGGAGCTATGGATGATGGTGGTGGAGCATTTATATCTTGGGAAGCATTATCGCTCATTAAGGATCTGGGTAAATATTTAATTTTAAAATATTTTTAATGCATTACATTTCCAGGTCATTTTGTGTATTGTCTATACTGGATTTTCTATTTTATCCATTCCTCTGAGCACAAATATTCATACTTAGTATAAATATTTTGCAAGTTTGTCTGTTAAACTCCTTCTTTCATCACAGGGGTCATCCAAAAGCAACACATCAGTCAATGATCTAGAAAGTGCTTTGAGCCTGCATGGTCACCATCATCATAGAATGAAAGTTCAGTGTAAGATATAATATCTAGGTACCTTAGAAGGAAGTCACTCATTTTCATTTTGTCTTAATCAGTTCCTCTCTATTAATGAAGATGAAGCTTCATGAAGTCACAGATAGCCTTCTGATATCGTTCTCTGCCTTTTAAGCAAACATTTTCATTCAACACATTCCTAAATCTTTCACTGTCATACATGTTGCTTTTACAGAAGCTACTCAGTTAATTTAATTCCCAACCCCTTACCTCTCTTCTGATAATCTCTCAAGACAATTTCATTTAAGCCTCTCTCAAAAGCATGTAACTAGGACTGGATCCAGGCGGACTGGATCCAGGCAATGATTCTGCCTCTGGTCTTTTCCCTTTTATCTACATGTAAAGATATACAGCAAAAACGATTCTAAACTTCACAGAAGTTCGTATTTCCAATGTATGTATTTTGGTGGTTTTGATTTTTCCTTGAATGTCTTCCTAAATAAATTTATATCCTGCCTGGACTTGTTCCACCAAGTATTGGTAGATACAACTATACCATCAAACCGGTACATTCTCAGCTTTGCATTTGAGGGCTGATTATGATGTTTTTATGTTGCTGTGTGCTTGGGCTCTGCTTTGGACTGTGACAGCTGATTTCCTTGGCCAAGGTAATCCAGGTCAGAGGAAGCACACACTTGAGTCTCATCACTACAGGGATACACTTCTGTCAAATTTGGCTTAACCATGTTGACGTGTCAAATGTTGTGGGCTCACAAGTCTCACCAAGCCACATTTGACACAGAGGCCTTGCATACTGTAGTATCCTGCTACAATAGGTTTGTGGGATGCAGAGCAACATTCTGTTTCCAGGGATCACTTCTTTGAATCATTCTTGATAATCAGCAGGGTGACAAGGTGACTGAGTTCTGGAATTTGTTTTGTAGATCAGCTGGACTCTTCTGAAATTGATACTCTAGCACACAGGGTGTCAACCCTAGACTTGCTGGCCTCCCTTCTCCAGAATTTCTGCTCAGCAGAAGTATGAGTTGAACTAAACCCCCATGCCATCAGGGCTAAATGTAGATAAAGAAGGAGAGAAAGAGGAAAAGGCAACTTCTAGTCTGGATATGTCTGTTCCAGTAGTGCTATGGATAAAATACCAGTGCGGACTTGCTCAGCCTGCTTGCCTCCTGACATCCAGTCTCTCAAAGTTTGGTCTGATGTCTGATGTCAGACTGTTCCCAGTCTGCCGTGGCCTAATCTGGTTTCTGGTCTCCAAACTGCAAATTCCAGTCTTATTGCTTGATCTGTAGTTTTTTGCTGGATTTACTTCCATATGGGCTTTTGTCACTATACCCCTCAAAACTAGGGGGTAGTGACTTCTAAACAGACTTCTTAGATTGTCAAGTTGATACCTAAGGATGCTTTTCCCCCTTCATCAAATGGAATCTTTTCTCCCTCATTATTCCCTTTTTCCAGAACTGTAACCTGTGGTCAAGAGGAATGCACCACGTATTCACTGAAAACTAAAATCAGCTGCTGCTCCTGCTCTTAGCTCTGGCAGAGTTTAAATAATAAACTAGCTTTCCCTGCTTCCGATCAGAAGGATTTGTGCACTTGAAAAATCTCAGGGTTTCTTGAAGAGCTCTTTGTAGACAAGCTCTGTTATGTGATTAGCCACTCCCATACTGCAGTGGTGAATATCAGACATTCCTGTGAATTCCTATTCCTTTATTTTGCATTATTTGAACCTCTTATCTCTCGTTCTCCCAGCCTCGGAATGACTTGAATATCAGTCTGTGACCGAAAACAAAGTGCATCTGTTTTAATTTTTGGTCTTTTAAAAGTAAACTAAAGAGGATTCTTCTACAGAAGTATCCAGGCCTACTCCTTCTTTTAGTGTTTTTTTAATCTTTCTTTTACAATTCTTAGAAAATCGTCTATGGTCTATGCCCCCTCCACCTTCAGGAAAAAAGAAATTACGCTTCTGTGTTTGCTGACTCTATTCCATTCAGAACAAACTGTGTCTCTTAAGGGCAAGTTCATGGTGGCATTGTATAATTCTTATTCACTGGGTTTCCCTTCACGCATGACTGAAATGCATCACTCTCTGCTTGTTCAATATTTGATTTCCTCTGGTAGTAGCTTGTGTGTTTGCTGTACAACCCATGGTGAAATGCTGTTTTCTCAGCTGGGAAATGCCGGAGCCTTTGCTGATGCACTCTGTTCTGGCCAGCTGTTGTGTTCAGCTCGTCGTTATACCAGTGTTCTGCAGGAACGAAAGGCTGGGTGAGGACTTCTGGGTCATCACTTCTAACCTGTAGATAACAATGGATGATAGGGCTTTTCATAAACTGTCTTCCATAGCAGATTGGTTAATGCAGATTTTATATCTTACAATGCCCATAAAATCTGACAAAAAGGACAGCAAAATAAACAGATGTGCAGATTGTGTGGGAAACAAATTAATGAGTTTTACTTAAAATCAATTCCATAGATTGTGTTTTGAGTGAGCATTATATTTTTGAACTGTGGAGACTTGATTTAAGATCCTTTTGAACTCTGATAAATTTAGTCTGAGACTAGTCCACCAAATGCATTTGACATGGGGATAAGCCAACTCATCTGGCTTGTCTGTATGCATGTGCAGAATTTTTTTACTGTGTACTGGGAGTCTTAAAGCCGTGGTGCATTGCTTAGACATAAAAACAGTGTCTGCATTTGCCAAATTATAACTGATCTTACAGCTATGGTGATATGATCTTAAAGCTGAGCAAGCATTCTGAAATGTGAATTCTAGAATATGAAGTTTGAATCGTGTAGTGAGAAATACTGCCACTGTTTCTGCCATGGTCCATTGGTTCCATGAAAACAAGATGCTACTATGCTATTTAAGCAGGTTTTTTCAGTGATGATCTAATAGCACTTCATCATGATATCACCGTGACCCTTGGACATGGCTGGTGGGCACAAGTTGTGCCTGTTAATTAGGATTTTGATAATTGCATGTAGTACTTGAAGAATGATTATAATGTAAATACCATACCATACTTTCAACATAACCTCCTCCCCAAACCATATGATACCTATTGGCTTGGGACCAAATACATGAAATTCATTGAAAAATCATTAAAATTGTAGTTTAAGATGGTTATATTTTATGTTAAGCAGTGCAGTTTCTTTTCTTGCCTCAAATAAATTTTTTAATAGTTTTTGCTTTTATTTCTAAGTAAATCAGTTACTTAATGTGTTAACCTTTATATTTCCTGAATCTTCAGTGTTGGGTTTTACTTTCTTAATTGACCTGGCAGTTTCTGTACCATATTGATATCTTCTTTTCTTTCTGGTGTTTTTGTAGATTTTCAGACGCTGTAATAGTTACATGTTCCCTACAAGGACGCATAGCAGCAGCACAATCTGAAGTAGTTTACACATTTTTCAAAATTTCTAGCTTTTGGTAGGATTTTTTTTTCCATTTTACTTTTTGACTTCACATGAATGTTTTTTCTTCTTGAGAGAAAGGGAACTGCGTGAAGGCCAGAATGAATTGAAATAGTTTTGTATTATATTACCAGAGAGTGGAATAAAAAGATTCAGTTTATGTAAAATCCCACGTTTACATCTCAAATGAGTAGTGCCTCAAAAACGTAAGGCCAAATTGTGAACTACTGTAGTTTTTGAATACTGTTTAGAGCTATAACAATTCAGTTAGACCTGAAAAGTACAAGAGCTAAAAAGTGGAAAATTTCAAGTTTTTCTGAATTCTTTGCTCCTAATAGCTGTAATGTCTCTCTGCCCATCTTCCACACTGGAGTGACGGGAAAGGGGGACCTGCTGGAGGTGCCGTTCCCTCTCCTCCTTCTCCAGGGAGGAAGCACAGGCACCAAATTCAGAACAAACACCGACTTTTAGATGGTTCCATTTCAGCAAGGTGAATCTTGCTCCAAGTGGCTTTTCCACAGCCACCCAGTGCAGAAAACCGAACCCTGTCTCTTCTCTTCTGTGCGGCGGCAGCTTCACTCCCGAAACAACCCTTTCAGCCACGTACAGTTAAATGTCAGCACTGGCTTGTGCACCTGTTGGTACCAGCACTGGTTATAGACATCTCCTGACCAGAGTGAACAGAAGTGTGTTCCTTAGTGCACCAGCATCAAATTCTCCATATCAACTATACTCTCACAGCTGCTTGCTTTGCTGGTAGCTAATCTCGGAAAAATTCACCAGCTAGTGGTCATATTGACTAATGTTATCCAAAGGGGTCTTTTCTCCCAGTTAACGCTGAAGTTTAATGAAGCACAAAGGAAAGAAAAGCAGTATTTTTTTTCCTGGAACTCTTGAAGCTTATATGTGCCGCTCATCAGCAAGATCTGTGGCGAGCTGCTTCATGGCTTATGTGCTTAAAAAACGAAGAACGGGAAGTGTTTCCACAGAAGTTGTTTATGTGAAGAAAGATGAAAGTTTCAGCCAGTTCTTTCTCTCTATGCCTTCTTCTGGGAATAAAGATGTCTTTAGAGGCACTGAGGCAGTTTGTGAGCTGGTCTGAACTGGTAAACTCCCTTTCCTTCAGTGGAGGCAGGGCTGTTGTGATTAGCTGAGGGTTTCTGATGCTTAAGAAATTACCCTTCATACTGCAGGCAGGGTGTCCGAGGCAGTAAGCTTGTGCAATGTGCAGTTTGCCTGCAGCTGTGTCTGACAGCTGCCGTCCTCCCCAGCCCTCTGCAGTTTTTAACCTTTTGATCAATTTTAACTAAATTCGATAAAGGCATAGAAATATTTAGAATATGGAGTTCTGATACGTTCCTTGCGAACGGGTGATTGAGGAGAGATGGGTGAGTGTATTTATGTCCCAGCTGAGGGAGAGGCAGGAAGAAACTCCGCTTTTATCCTCCCCCTATGATGACGAATGCTTGGTTAATCAGCACGCGTGTAGCTTTGGTGTGAGCCTCTTTCTTTTTAATCTGTCTGCAAAGTCTGTGTGATAGGTAGAAAATACTGCTACGGCGGCAGTGAGAATGTTGTTTCGGGTAATTTAGAGATGGCGGGAAGGGGGTGTTTTAGGGAGGAAGGGCTGAGGCGTTCCCGTCTTTAAGTTGAGAGAATCCATGGGGTGTTGCATGAGCTGTGATGTGGTGTGAGGGCATTTGGAAGCTGCAGGAGAGACAGCACTCAAGCAAATTGGGGTTTTCTAGTTTTGCAGAACAACAGCTGTGTTGCTAATTACAGTCTAGAAACCTCAAACCTAACTTGTTTTCAGGTTGCATTTATAATTCTCCATTTCTACATTTGTTAGTTTGTGTACAAAAAAGGTGTCTCTGGAGATGGCAAATGCCATTTGCCTCAGCATTTTCATGTTAGTCCGGTTAATGCAAATGGTGTCATTTGAAACACAGTTTCTGTTGTCCCCATGTCACAGGAGGTTTACAAAAGAAGCTGCCTTTCCAGGTGAGATAAAAAACTAGTTGAGCAGCTACTCATAAAAAAATTGCCATAAAATGACCCAAAATTTATTTTGGTGCTGTATTTTGCCTTTATTTGGCTAAACCATGTTGACAGCCAGCCTGTGAGACGCGATGCTGCTCTGGATGTTGGTTGCCAGTTTCTGTGAAGGCGGTATTTGTGTTCCTCTCCCACCATTTCAAGCTTCCTGCTGCCACCGTGCCTGTCTTGCACAGGACTGATACTTGTGTACGATGTATTTGAGCAAGAAGCAGGTAGTATGTATCCCATGATTTCAGAGCTTTAGACAGTGCTGCCTCTTTGCTCCTAATCCAGCTGTGTCCTGCATCGCTTGGCTGAGGGGCATTTCCCAGCCGAGGCCACAGGTGCTCTGCCCTGCTCCCCACTCTGGGGAGCGCCCTGCCAAAGCCACCTCCTACTCCAGTGCTAGAAACGTGGGACTTTTATCCTTAAAGGGAGCTTGAGCGAACTGAATAATGACAGTAACAGAGAAAGGTCTTCAGATGGTGGTTGTATGGCAGCGTCAGCTTTCCAAGCATAATATTTTATGCTTCCTAACTGCAGTAGAGAGCCCACTGGAGTTAGAGATGCGGTTAATTTTGATGGATGAATTTCACGGCTTTCTTCTGAAAAACTTCAGACATGATAACTATCGTGTCTCTTCTTAATTAAAACAGCTGGAGCCAGTTTTTCCTTTTTCCTGTTGAGAGGCTTGACACTAAAGTCTAGTTTATTTTCAGAGTCTCATCTCTGCTAGTACAGGAAGAATCAGATAGTCAACAGGTCCTTTGTTCACATCCCAGGTTTCTTTCAGCAACATTTACCCACAAGCTCTCTCTCTCCTTGTTCAGAAATGTGTTTTCTACCTTTCCCTGGCTGTGTTTGGGTCTTGCTTGCACCATCGCTAGTCAAGTCTTGGTGCCCTGCCCAGTCTGCGTGTTTATGGAGTGCACCTTCAAAAGAAGCCCAGTGTCAGTGCTGTGAATTTGCCAAATCACAAACTTATCCTCTTTCCCTTCAATTGCTTGCACTACAGCAGTGTAAGGTGTTGCCAGTTATTGCTATCTAAACTCCTGCCTGTGTTGAGACTTCAGGAAAGGCTGCACTCTAAAGACCACTGTAGTGATGGATTGTGATACTGAGGAAATGTTTCCCTGTTTTTGCTGTTGTCTTGTGCACGGACCTCATGTTCAGTCATGTCTGCAGGCCACATGAGACCAGGAAGTCTCCTGCTCGAACTGTGCCTCCAAGTGCTTCTGGGGATCCTAGTTCTTCAATGTAAAAAAATATTTGCTATGGGGAGCTGCCAGAGCCAGTGAATACCAGGCGTCTAGGAGATGAACAGGGCACGTTTTCCTCTTCTTCACCCAGGGCAGGATGCCTGTTGCCATTGCTGCTAGAACAGCCTGATGAAGGAATGATGATTGTTGACAAAGTCTAATCCCAGCCATCACACCTTTTACATGGCTTTCATACATTCCTAGACGATGATCTATACGCACGCAAGAAAGGGAGAAATGTGTGGTGATAGGTGCTATGTGTACTTCCCCGACTTTGCCAGCGTTACACGGCAATGGAGTTTCATGAGTCAACTTTCCTATAGAAGTAGACATGGATCTGGTACAACAGATCTCTGTTTCATAGGATAAAGGCACAGAAAACAGAAATGCTTTAAAACAATTCATGTAAGAATTTTAAGGTACTACCTGAAATAAATCTTATGTAACTCATAAGGAGTTGATTAGACAGTTTTTTCCCCTTAAACCTTATTTAAAATTGAAATTGTAACTCTCATCTGAATTATACCCGTAACTAACGTGACTGGAAAGCCATAAGACAGATTTTTATGCAGTTCACTGTAGTCTTTGTATGAAGTTACATTTCTCAAGTCCAAATTCACTGGCTAATATTTAAGGACTAAAGATATGTTTTATTAAAAAAATGATCACTGGAGTCATTCTTTTTCTGCTAGTTTAATTGAAGTCATATAACTGCAATTTTAACCCACTTGCCAAAAAATTTATTAAATGTTTTTATGAATTTTCTAAAGCTGTGGTGGTGTAGTTGTTTGCTGTCTAGGAGATATGTTGTGAAAGAAGATTAAATGACTGCTTTTACTGTAGGGTGTGGGGCTTTTTTAAATGAAATATGCCTGATATTAACTCCTTGTTCTTATATTTTTTCCACTTCCCCAAAGCTGCATATTTTATTCTGACCTTCACCTTTTGCAAATCTATTAAATCTACTTGGTATGAAATGTCTGCATTTGCTGTTACACTACAACTGCATTTACTCCTTCATTTCAACATTTGGTTGAATTGAATATTTGGCAAATACTTAAATCTTCAATTTTCATACTGGGTTGGCATAGCAGAGGGGTGACTGCAGACATACAAAGTTGTTAATGTGGCTGTAAATTTAGGCATACAGCCCTCCATAACAATGTTGTCCTATGTCCTGTGGACTGCTGCTTCTCTGCAAGCTTTAATTTACCCAGGAAATTCAAGATAAACTGTGTGCTTTGTTTATCTATAACAGTTTTAAAAACCTGGCAAGAGAGGCTATTGTGATTTTTTTTCAAATCTGTAACATGGCTGACATGGCGAAATGCTGAAATCCTTCCCAGAAGTCAGGGGCATCTTATCCTTACTGTCAGGTGTTTTAAGGTAAAGATTTTCAGTATGGGGAGACAAGTGTGGCTGGTGCATTTTCTGACTCATCAGCTCTGAGGACAGTCTAACAGATTTGGGGTTTTTCTGATGCAAAGAGCAGGGTAGCAGAAGGCAGAGCCACCACTCAGTAAGGTCAAACCATGGTTGATGCTTATAATCCCAGAGAGTGAAGGAGCAGGGCCCTGCATTGCCTGTTCTGCTCCACAATTTGATGAGATGTCCAAATATCTTCAAGGAGGAAGGTTTTCCTAAAGAGGAGTAAGGTGCATTTTAAAGGTAGACAGTGTCCTCTTCCTTTTGCAGGACTTGGAGAACATATGGCAACAGGATCAGAGCAGGGCAGGGGGTGGAGGAGTGCTATACTCACTGGGGGCTTTACAGTTTTACATGTAAACAGGCAAGTAGTCGCTAACCAGTTCTTTGTTTAAAACCCCATGTACAGAAGAGCACATTTGTCAGCGCTGCTCATCTGCTGCTCAGCTGTTCAGGCTGTTTCAGAAGTGAGTCCTGTCTCAATTCTTTCTGGGGTGCCATGTTGCCATAGGACTTGCTTCTCAAGGCCCAGGATAGTGTTCCGGGCGGTGGCATGGGGCATAGGATATGTTTCCAGTCATCCAGTCGTTGCTTCCACCATTGTAAGCACATAGTGCTTACCTTGGCAGGTTTGTGGGAATATGATAGAATTAATCTGCCAGGCTTCCCCATATTTATATTTCGGCCATCGTCCTCCATACCACAGAGGCTTTAACCGCTTGGCCTGTTCATTTGCAGCACATGTTTCACATTCATGGATAACTTGTGCAATAGTGTCCATGGTCAAGTCCACCCCTCAATCACGAGCCCACCTATGTGTTGCCTTCCTTGATGTCCTGAGGTGTCATGGATCCACAAAGCTATAAATAATTCACCCTTATGTTGCCAGTCCAGATCCACCTAAGCCAATTCAACCTTAGTGGCCTGATCCACCTGCTGGTTGTTTCAATGTTCTTCAGTGGCCCAACTCTTGGGGTATGTGAGCATCTATATGACATACTTTCATAACCAGGTTCTCTACCTGGGCAGCAATATCTTGCCACAGTGCAGCAGCCCAGATGGGTTTACTTCTGCGCTGCCAGTTACTCTGCTTCCATTGCTGTAACAACCACCCCATGTTGGGCACCAAAAGGACTGTCGTGGTTTAATCCATGTTGGCAACCAAGCACCACACAGCTGCTCACTCACCCTCCCCACCCCCAGTGGGCTGAGGAGAGAATCTGAAGAGCAAAAGTAGGAAAACTCATGGGCTGAGATAAGAACAGTTTAATAAATGGGAAACAGTAATAACAACAACAATGATAATAATAAATTGTAATGAAAAGGAAAACAACAAGAGACGGAGGGAGAAAACCCAGGAAAAACAAGTGATGCAACCACTTACCACCCGCCAACCAACGCCCAGCCCGTCCCTGAGCAGCAATCGCTGGCCCCTAGCCAACTCCCCCAGTTTATATACCGCACATGACATCATATGGTATGGAATAGCCCTTTGGTCAGTTTAGGTCAGCTGTCCTGGCTGTGCCCCCTCCCAGCTTCTTGTGCACCTCCTCAGTGGCAGAGCATGGGAAGCTGAAAAGTCCTTGACTAATATAAACACTACTTAGCAACAACTAAAACATCAGTGTGTTATCACATTATTCTCATGCTAAATCCAAAACACAGCACTATGCCAGCTACTAGGAAGAAAATTAACTAGTGCACTACATGCAAAACAGAGAAATTAAGAATGGCTATTGATACAGCTAATTTGACCTTAAAATAAGTCCAGAAATTGCCTTTTTTTGGTTAAGTTTTTTTGTTTTTTTGTTTTTTTTTTTTTCAGAAGGCTGCTAGTAAAGTCATAAGAGACTTGGGAAATTTCCACGAAAACTGTGCAACAAAGACGACACAGCAGGAGAGAGGATGGGGAAAGTAGTAGGCATAGCATGAAGGAAACTCAAAGGCTGAGACATAGTTTTCAGACAAACCCAGTTGATACTGCAATAAATTAAAAAGGATGAGGACAAGCTAGTAATAAAGAAAAGTGTAAGTGCCTCATTAAAAAGGGGAGCAGTCATGTATTGAAGTTTGTTGATGTTGTGTGTGTTCCAACTTCAAATTCTAAACCTGCAGCTCGTCATCAAAGGAGTCCTTTAAAACCAGAATGCCACCACGTGAACGAGCCATGGGTGACTGGTATATTACATGTGTATCAGGGCCCTCTGCAAATTGTTCATGGAATAGTTTCTAAGAAAAATTTGTGGCACAGAGTATCAAGTAAGAGTGTCAATGTTTTGTGGTATGCCTGAGAGAAAATAAATGGTGTGCAGCTAAAACATTCAGGTCCGAAAAGCAGTGGATGGACATGGATTGCTGCTGTTAAAAGCACAAAGTCTTAGTTGTTGCTAAGTAGTGTTTATACTAAGTCAAGGACTTTTCATCTGCTGCAGTTAAAAGCACAGAGTGTGGGCTTGGTAAGGTCTTTGTCTTGCTTGAATAATTTCAGCTGGTACAAAGCACATTACACAAGTGGAATTTCGCTATTGTAACATAGCTGAAGGAAGGGAAGTGTTCCATATTATTGAAATTACATCAGAGGCTTAACAGAGATCTTACTAATATACTGTTTCATTCTTGTTTACAGAAAACTATGCTGATACTTGAAATGGAAGCAGATATTACCACTGTATTTGATGATGACTTCTTGTCATGTTTAGCAAAATGTGGTTTTATTTTTACTTTATGCTGAGGCAGAGGTTTTAGAAGTTCCAGGCATTTTATGAGAAGTGCTTGCATGATAGAAATATCCCAACTAATGTCACACAGTAAATCCCCTATGTCTAATCAACTGCAAACCTGAAAAATGTAGGGAGTGCATTAGAAATTTAATGATTGTCAGTAGCATCATCATGTATCTCACTACTTTTTGTATTTTCTTTTAAAGAAATTCCAGGCCACAGGGTATTAAATGAAGAAAAATGCATCGCTTGTGATGTTAAATGCAGCAGGGGACAAGACTTAAGGATGATACATCTGTATATACCTGTCCCTAGTAGCTCCTGAAGCAACGACATTAGTGGCTCAGGCAGTATTAGAGAGTCAGGGATCTAGTAGTGCAATTTCCTATACTTTGATGCTCAGTTCAAGGCTTTGCTGGGCTGTTCATGCAGGGTCTTGGGAGGGTAAAGCTGGCAAAGCTCTAAGAAACCTCACGGTCTTCACAGTTTCGGAGCTCATGGTGGGGGGTTACAGTCGTTCTCCTTTTTATTGGATACAGATGAGCATCAGCCCAATCTTTGTACTGCTGAGGAGCTTCTCCTCTCTTCAGCTAATGCAACTTCTTACAAATGTTGATAAAAATCAGGAGGGGTGGGAAATAAATGCAGCTTTCAGACTGCAGAAATAAAAATATACTTTAGAATTTAAAATGAAGAAGGTAGTATTTTACTGAATACACTATAAATGCTAGTTAAAATACTTTACCTGTTAATCTGCTCACATCAATTTGCAGTTTGCTTATATGCCTCATGTAAGCCGAGCAGCTATTTGATTTGCTTGTGGGTGATCCCACTGCCTTGGCTTGTAGGGGAAGAAAATCCTGTTTCACAAACGTGGAATGCTTTTTATATTTTCAAGAGCTGATCAGTCTTACAACAACATGATTGCTTCTCTTGAAGAAGTCTGATTAGCCGTCATACATGGTCTTCTTAGAAAATACTGTATTTTTGTACTTAATCCTCCCCATCAGTAAGGATTTATGTTTATAAAGTGGGAAAATATTTACTGAAGGAAATTCAGTATTTACACTACTGATCTCTATTTTGATTTAAAAAAAGCACAATTCAAGTTCTCCCTCCTGGCTTATGTGCTATCTTGAGGGTGAAGCATGTTTATTTTTTTATATTACATGTGAGAGATGAGCATAATTTGTCTGTGCCTGTACCAAACCATACATTTCAGTTTCGCTCTGTGGGAATGTCTCGATTCCATCAAGCATGAGTAAGATATGCAGGACATAAAATTCAGGTCTTATATAGTGTCCTGGTAAGTATCTTATCACAGGGACATCATCCACATGTGTAAGTACATGTGTGGATTTGATAAACACTGTCACATCTAGAAAATATCCATTTTAGATTTAAAATGAATGTATACATATGTGTGCGTGTATGTGTGTGTGTAACACATTCCATGTTATTTGCTGACAATTATCTTTTACATAAGTTATGAAAGAAAAGCTTTGGGCAAAATACTTCATTGTAGTTGAGGTTAAGTGATTAGTTAATACTGCTTCGTTACAAATCTTTTTTTCTCAGGCATTTGGATTTTTGGCTATTGTAGGCTTGCTGCTGACATCTGCGAGTGTAAGCACTCTGTAATTTAAAAGAAACAGAAAACAGAGTAAATAAGAGCTGCATCTTAGTATCACTGAAGTGTTCAGAGCAATCATAAACTATATTACCTGAAGAAAACGAAAGGGCTAGCAGCCATGCCAGCACAGAGGGAATATGATACACCAAGTGGCCTGGTGTACTTGCCTCACCTGTTTCCTTAGTCATAGATTGACCACGTCAATGATTTTATTTCGTCCTTTAACTTAGTAGCCCAGGTGCCCCATAGTATTTCTTATGCTTGGGATCAATCATAAGAATGTAGAGGCTGATCAGTAAAATGCACCTTTGTGGTAAACTGTGACTATGTTTCCCAGTTAAGGGTAAGGTGGAAGGGAAAAAAAGCGCTACTTAATTTTTCTAAAACACTGAAGATTTATAAATTAATCTGTAGCTGGAGGAGAATCTATCATTGTTTTAGTTTTGGTTTTAGTTATGTGAGCTTAGAAAGAACAATTTATTTGACTACCAGCTATCACTTTCTGAATGTTATCCTCCTGTAAACCCCTGCTATTCTCTTTACTGGGATGCTGCAGTAGGATGGAAACTGTGGGATTTCGGTGCTTTTGAGAGGTGCTGAGCTCTGAAACTTGCATTTGAGTTACACAATCTCAGATCCAAGGACATGGAGGATCCCTGCACTGATCCATCAATTAATGCAGTTATAACCTACTGCACTTTGCCAAAATGGTCTATTTAAATGTTCTGGGTAACTTTAATGTTTTTTTTCTTCTAATATCATTTTTGTTAGACTATGTAATATGTCATTTATATAGCTAGAAAGGAGGCACTATTTTATTTGTGAAACAATTTTCCTTCATTTCAATATTTTACCTCCCCCTCTACATGGTACACCCATCACAGAACATAGTCTTCTAGTCCAAGTGCTATTTTATCATGCCTTTTCAACACACGTATTTAGGCTGTGATCTGCAAGACTTCTGATTTTGTGGAGATGATACCTTGCTTAGGAACCAGTAGTTTTTAAGAAGCAACCAAAATAGTTAAACTTAATTTTAAAAAAATTAACTCAAGTACAGTACTTCATATTTTTTAATAAAAATGTGCATTGAGAATATTCTTAGCAGTTTTACTTGTGAATATTGGATTTGTTTGATGTTCTTTGATCAGAATAGCTGTGTTTTTAATAACAGGTAGATAAATACTTATCGCTTTCAGATTAAGATAACGAGGAAATTAAATT
>VZTL01054603.1:0-18804 GCA_013400535.1 Scopus umbretta
TATGTATTTATATATATTTATAAATACATATATTCCAAAACTTCCTTCACCTTCCCCAACTAACTCAGCTGATATAGTAAAAATATTTTCTTTTAAAAACCAAACAAAACAACAACAAAAATCCAACATAAAAACAAACACCAGAACCCCACCAAAACCACAACCCTTCTCTCTAAATTCCTTCTAGCATCCTTCTGTGATAACTAGTAGTTGTGTTCAGAAGACGACACAAGTCTTCCAAATCAGAAGAGAAGGAAGTCCGTATGACAACTATTTATTCTCAGTTATTTTTGATCAAATAAAAGCAGAATAATTCAGTTAATGAATGATAGCTGACTACCTTGTGAGTGTATCCGAGGTTACAATGGTTCTGGTCTGCAGAACCACTGCAGAAATTCCTAGTAAAATACAGAGCAGAAGAGGACTAACAGAAATTCCTAACAAAATACTTCCAAACTGTTTACTCAACCTGTTCAACTTGGATAAATTAAACATTTCACCAAACTGTTAGAATAGTTAAAGGTGGCTCTACACTGGATGTAGCAAGTCAGCAAAACAGTTCCGAGTGCTACAAAAAGTTATTTTTTTGCCCCCTGAGTGCATCTTTGGAACCACAGTACATGCTAAAAGAATTACCTTACTTTTTTTACAATTCCTAGTCAATAAATACCATCAACTAACAGAATAAAAAGAAACAAATATTGTAACAGGTAGAAAACAATTTGCAGACTTTTTTTATAGACTTCTAGAGTAATTTAGACTTTTCATAAAGCAAAATATGTATCAACATTCAAAGATTAACACCAGTACAGAAAAACAATGCTAGTTTCTTAACACCTCTGCAAGATTATTTTTTTTTTCTGGGAACAGTAGAAATATTGTCAGTGGGTTGAGAAAAATAGGACACCTTCTAGACAGAAGGTGGAATTTCATATTTTTACATTGAATACTCCAATATCAGCAGAGTTCAAGTGTTATCAGTACCTGTAGGAAACAACTATTATAGTATTTATTTTTTGTTAGTTTCTTTTTCAAAAAAACCAGAATTTCACTGCACAGATCTTAATCATGTTGAAGCGCCTTTTTTCTTTAAAAATCAATAGGACTTTCTTCTCTTTCCAGGGTTCGCTTAAGAAAGAAATATTGTATAATCTGAATATCTGAAGCTGTCAGCTCAGTTTTGTTGCTACTCTGAAAATTTAAGATTCTTATACCAAAATAACCACTACTTTTGCTGTATGCAATTCTTGGAAGCAGTGAAAGCAAACGGATTTTCAAAGAGTAATAAAGAATTTAGGCTAAAGATACTACCAATATAATATTCTACTATATACAGATGAGTACGCAACAGACAAGGCAGGTGTTAGCAGACTGGTGAGTCAAAAAAACAATGAAGAGTAAATGCCTTGCCCACTGCATTGACCTCTACTGGACAACAATATATACTGTCTTGAATGAGCTATACAACAACTTGCCTTCTTCCAAAAAGCAGTTTTACATAATGTTGTAACAACTATTCTACAACAAAATTAAAATAACAGTACAAATTCTCTATAGCATGTTCCACAATTATTCTGCCCTTTTTTGAAGCATTACCACTAATTCAGTTGAGGTCACAATTATACCAAATACACTAAAATCATACAACACACTGCCCCATTAATGTATGTAATTTGAATAAACATAATCATCTTAAAAAGAATCTAGGTCATGAACTGTCTGTCATCTTTTCTACACCAACAGTCTAACAATAGTTAAATGAAACTCCTCTCCTAATGTAACGTAAAAATGCACACGCCTTTTTTCTGGTAAGGATTATACAATTTCTCTGTAAATAAAAAAGATTTTTCTTATTAATTCTAGTGCAAGCAAACTATAAAATATGGCACACTTCTGAAGCCTGATTATTTCTGATGACTTATTTCAAAGTGCATCTTTCTAAGTAAGCTCTGAATGGGTTTGCTTGATTAAACTGTGACCTCTACTTTCCAGTGAAATCCCAGTTTCAAGAGAGCATGGATTTACTCGCTCTTTACCTAAATCAGTTATGAGTATGGGCTCTTGCAAAGGAATGTCTGGTACAGGGACACTCGTCTTTCCTACTCGAACTTTTGCAGGTTTACGTTGATGTCGCAGCTTTCTTAGTTCAGTATGTTTAAAATGTGAAGCAATATGAGTTTTCCGGTGGCCCGATGTTCTAAACTTTTTGTCACAGTGAGGACAAGCAAAAGGCCTAACACCTGCAAAAGATTTAAAAAAAAAGAAAAAAAATTAGTTTGCGATTTTATTTCCACCGCCCTAGAAATGCAGCTTTGGAATACAGATTCTCTTTTCAGTATTTTCTTTTTTGTTTTCTATCAGGGTGTCTATTGTCAAGTAGGTTTTCAAAACAGATTCGTAAAATCCAATCAAAATTAAGTTATAAAATTACTGAACTACTACTAATGGTTGTAACAGATCACTTTATGCAAGCTTGTTATCAGGGAACTGGATGGTGCAAAAGTGACAGCAATTTTCAAAGGGTTCCAGAAGCTATCCTAAGAATTGCAGATAGCAGGTCAAATGTCCTTCCAAAGCAAACTGTTAAAAAAAATGTGAGAAGAAAGAATCAGCAAACATACAGGCAGATGATATATAATAGGATAAAACAGAGGAACAGTGAAGTAACAAAGATTAAAGAAATTCTAGAATGGTCTCTCAAAGTGTTTGATGGCAGTCTAAAAAAGCATGCCAACAGGAATTATTAAAGAAAGACTTTTGAAATGCAAAATCCAGTATAAATGTCTCCTTGGAAAGGATATTGGAGAACTTGGTAAGTTACAGAGACAGGCAAAGGTGAGGAACTTTCAGCTTTTGTTCAAGGGGAAATCTTGGACTTAGAAGGCTAGGAAACATGACTGGGTATTATGAAGAAAGCTCTATAAAAATCACAGGTGGATAAAATTCACAAGAAATAACAATGAACCATTCTTCACAATACAGTAACTAAAAACATCATATGAAACTACTGAGCAGAATATTTAAAGAAACATGAAGTATTCTACTCAACATGTAGCTCAACATTTGAATTCATTATCTTAGGTTGTTCTAGTAGTAAGTTCACACGGGTTCAAAATAGATTAGCTAAGTTCTTTGGAACAAAAAAAAAAAATATACAAAGTGCTGCTTAGTGCAGAGGTACACCCTGCTTCATAAAGCTCTCAACCCAAAGATTAGCAGAAGCTAGTTGTACACTGCTAAGACGCATTACTGTAGGCTTCCCCCTTTCCACATGTTGTCAGAGACAGCATACAGGGCTGAATGAACCTCTAACCTGACTCAGTAAGCCTAACCTGCTAGACAGAGGAAGAAGCAAACATCTCTGACAGGAAAAGAAAGTGTGCTGAACGATGGCTAACTACATGCTGGAATTCCATAAAAACTGGACTACCTATTTTTCAAGCCACCTAGTGCTTCTGCCACTTTGAATGAGTCTGACTTCTTAAATAAAGTAAGGTTGACTTTAAAGTAACAGAAAAAATACTGGTTTACAAGTTTACAAAGTCCTAAGTAAAAAAACTTTCTGCAGATTAATCCAACATTGATATTTCACAGATTAAAGACTACAAAACATATTGAATGCTAAATGCACATGGCCAACGAACAATACTTTTGCAGAATTGTAAATACATGAACAGGAGTGAACAGAAAGAGCAGCACATATATGAGCTTATCTTGCTGAAAGCTTATTCACCTACAAAGAAAAGTGGAAAACAACCAGGTAGCCCACCAAAAGTGGAAAATTCATTTTTTCTCTATGCAGAGGACAGAAGTTCAGCCACAGAAACACAGTTATTGAAGACATCATACATGATGTAAACAAGGACCATATGAACAGAGGAGCTTTAGGATATGCAGTGTAAGACATTGAAAACACGTGAGTTGTTGAAAACACCAAGCAACACCTTATTGTTGAAGATAAAATGGGAAGTAACCAAACAGTCCTGAGTGATACAGTGAAATTATCAAAAAGTGTGGGAAAGGGAGGGAAGAAAAGATGCAGAGTAAATTGAAAGATGACTGGGGATAAGTAAAATCAGAACTCAAATTCTCAGAGCACAACTCTTTAGAAAGCACAAATACACTCACAATAGTGATATTAAAAGGAAGCAACAGATGACTTATCAGAAAAATAAATGTCCATGGCTTTTGTAAGAGCCCAAAGTTTCAAAGCCATGAAACACTAGGAAGTTGTAACAAAAACTTAAGTTCATCATATAAGACACTAAACCCAGTTCATTCTCTGATAGGTATCAACAACATGGTAGACATCTCTACAATTTAAGCACTTCAACACTGTCTTTTTTCATTCAAGGTCTCACCCAAATCATAGAAAAAACAAATGCAATTTTGAGGCCTTACCTGTATGTAGACGAATGTGAACTTTTAAACTCCCTGAGGTGGAAAAGCATTTCATACAAAACTGGCACTTGAAAGCTTTAATGCCAGTATGTGTTTTTATGTGCGCTGTGAGAGTACTCTTAACAGCAAAGGCGCGGAAACACTGGGGACACTTGAATGGCTTCTCATGGGTATGAATGCGAATGTGGCGCACTAGATCACTTGGTTTTTTAAATTCTTTAGAGCAATATGGACAAACATGCCACCTTATTCCATTTTCTTCACGTATAGAACCTAAAATAAGGAACAACATCAAACTGAATGTGTTGGAAACATTTTAACAGTTCTTCAAAAATTCCACTATGCTAACACCATTATATAAGGCAGTCAAAACACAAAAACATTTTGCCAAATAGATGCCATTACAATACACTGTTAGATACACAGACAATTGACTTCTTTATCAGACACATTCTGCTTCACAAAAATAGTGATGGGCTGGAATGACAAAAACTAAACCTAAGAGAATCCTGTTGAAATTCGAACATTTTTATGCTACTGTAAAGGAAGAACCTAAAGAGAAAAAAGAAGGAAAAAGCTAAGAAATACTGACTCCGTGTAACAGAAAGAAAGCATGCCGCTTGTATGCCATGTAGAAATAGAGAATGTAGGTGTAATGCAATATAATATACAAGTTAACTTATAAATACAACATCTAACACAAAATTATCCAACAGTGAATATAGCTCTTCAACCATAACCACACCAAATTATTTTAAGTACTAATCACTTACCTAACTCACTGGATTAGATACTTTATCTTGCCCTCTCTTC
This sequence comes from Scopus umbretta, assembly GCA_013400535.1. Taxonomy (NCBI): domain Eukaryota; kingdom Metazoa; phylum Chordata; class Aves; order Pelecaniformes; family Scopidae; genus Scopus; species Scopus umbretta. The sequence goes on from VZTL01054603.1 coordinate 5,215, forward strand.
TCCAAATTCAGACATAAGTTACAATTTATGAATTTTTAAAGGAGCAAAAATTCTGTAAAAGTCCTTCTGAAAGTTTTACAATTTAAGGCTACTTCTTCCCAAAAGTTGTTTAAGATCCAAGAACCCTAAACTCTGTCCTAAAGCAATAGTATACCTTTTCTCAGCAGAAAAAGTGACAAAAGAAGCTTCTAAATCCTATCAAGAGTTTTTTTATTCATACATGTTGTTCACTATCAGATACTCGTTTAAATCAGTTGACATAGTGGTATTTTCTATAAACCATGTCAATACACTGAGGTTATGTTATTTTATCAAGAAATAAAGGCAGCTGTGTCGGACTGTACAGCAGTGACCTTTTATTTTATTTGCAGTCAGAGTTAGAGAGTTGTTACTGTTACACAAAAAGAACAAAACTTATTATTATCAGAGGAAAAAGTTAATGTTGATTTTTAGCACTGTTATGCTGGACAAGATGAGTTTTCAATTTTGGTTCAATTTCTGCATCCCTTGCAAAGAAAAAAGGAACATCAGTGTATCTATGAAGGTACTACAGACAGAGCCCGGTGACTGCTTATTATAGAGCTGTCTCCACTAGGCCAGCCATTGAAGTATGATGGCTATACTTGGAACAAACCACTTCTAGCAACCTTAAAGCTTGAGCAACCTTCACACTAAGTTTGCATTTAAGCACACAGAGGCAAAATCCATACACGCAATACAGTATGGAGGTGGAATATTAACATTTATTTATGGTGACAATATCACATCAGTACCATGATTTCAAAGTATCCACAATGCCAATCTTCATCCCTCCCTACATGGGCTAGATCAGTGAAGATCTGCATGAGGCAGCAGCACTGCACTTCTGCCTCTGCGAGGCCTCACTTCCAAAGAGTAAGAGTAGTGCTTGCAAGAACTCTCTGCTCTGGGACACTCCACGTAAACCCAATCCTTCTCAGAGAAGGATGATGGGAAAAAAGAGGGGGGAAAAAAAAATCATATCCTTTCTTTTTTGTCCTCTTCCAAAAAAACTCCACTAATCTAAATCCAGAAGATTTAACAGAGTAACTTCACTTAATGCCATTCCAACATGTTTTTGTATCAGTATAATGGAAGTTATGCATGCTATTGATCATAACTTATACACATACTGTGTTTTAGATAAGAATAAATGAAGTTTGTAACTGATCCACGATACGTTTTGGGAAATCCCTCTATAAAGCCATCAACACACCCACAAATACTATAGTCCTTATAGCAGAGAAAGTAGCAAGCAGTGGCAACATTACCAGGTAAAAACGGTGATTTTTTCTTAATAACCTTTTTTTCTTTTTTATCCGGTTTATCTGTACTCTCTTGTTCCTTATCTTGTTCTGCATTATTAGAGTCAGCCTGATGATTTGACAGAGTCTGCACATCTGGGTTCTGATCCTGGGCCCCAGGAGTCTTGGCCTGGCTGCAGTCAGTAGAATGTGCAGAGACGGGAATTGAAGACAACCCACTGTTCTCTAAAGCTTGCTACGAGAGAACAAAAAACTTCTAGATTAAGAAACAAACATTCCACAGTTGCCCCAACTTTTCTTAGAAGATATAATACAAGTATCATTAAAGGAATTAAATGTCTCTTCTTCCCAGAATTTCAGCTAGATTTCAAATTTTTAAAAAAGCATTCGTATACAACACTGACTTCTGATAGTCTGTGAGATATTAAGTGGGATTTCCTGCACTAATACATGTGCCAACAACTACCATTTGGAAAAGTGCCAATTGTTTCTACAGAATCAAGCATTTGCCAGGAACATACAGCTATCTCTTACGCCTACTACGTGAGAGAACAGTTCTCCATAAAAGGTCAAATTTGAAGCCCATCAGCTTGTGGAGAAGCCATAGATGATATAAAGAAAAAGGAAGAATGCTAAACCAAAGAAAGGCTCAGAAAAGCTCAAAAGCCTCTCTTAACACTGATAACCATCAGACCAAGACAAAAGCTATGCACTCATTTTTATGTACACCTGGAAGAGACTGGAGTGTAGGCATCTTTATGGATACTACTGTGTCTGAAAAGGCTCTGGATCAAAGACCGCAAACACACATTTAAGTAGCTGTGCAGATATTTGATCACTTCAAAGAAAACTAATTTTTTTTTTCATTTTGTACAACAATATGGCTAATGATGCTCATACAATAACTTAAAAAATCAACTTTAAAGACCAATTTATTTTTTTTTTAAGTAGCTATCACAACAATAGCTATATTCTGTGTTACGATTTGGTGCAACTACACATCATATACCCAACATTAAAGAACTCGGCACATGTAATATGGCGAACTGGCAGATAGCTACATGTAACATTTGGGTCTTCCAAAAATAAATTTAAATGGTACTTAAAAGACTAGAGATGAAAAAACAGCTTAAAGATTAGCAGGCTACCACCAATACTAAAGAATATTCTCTGCCCTGTTCCATTATGCAGTGGAGACTGCAGAACAAGCATAGACAGTTGAATTACCACCCTGCATCTCTTCTGTTACACAGCATCTCCCACTGCCAGTATCAAGGACAGAATAATGGGTTAGACAAAACATTGGTCTGACCCCGGAAGGAATTTTCTTTGCACCAACAGGAAATATTCAAATAGACCTTAATAATTAGAACAGCATAAAGGCCCACATAACATTCTCATTTTTAACCAGATAAAAATATTTTTCCTCTCTTAAATGTCATCATGTTTTAAGCATGGCCTAACTTAAGGATGTGCCACAAGCTGCTTCTAGGCAACAGAAAAAAAAAAAAATAAAAAAGAGCTAAAGGGATCAAGAAGTTGTTCATGTATGGGTGTGTACACTTAAAGGTTTCTTCTAGGTCACGTAATCAACATTTATAACCTTGCTTTTGTAAAATTATACAAAAAGATATCTTGGTGCATTCCATACTTGTTCAATAGATCTTTACAATTCTTTCTTGACTGATAAATCATTTCAAAATGCAGAAGGAACGCTGTGGTTGAAAATACTGAGAACAAATTTCACTAAAATGAAAACGAGAAAGAAACCACTGTAATGTAAAGCTGTTCTCACACACAGCTCTTACCTGCAAAATATCTCTATTGATTCCCACTGCAATGTTGAGTTGTTGACCAGGTTGTTGAGGCTGGTTATTTTCTACAGGACCTGGTTCTGATAATTCAAGGAGCTGCTGGATGACATCAGTTACAGCCTGCTGACCCTGTTGAGCAGTAGCTGAAGACACCTGGTTTTCTGTCTGTTGAAGAAGTGGAGACCGAAAATGTGTGGCCTGAAATAGACAGCAGTACACTTGTAAAGGAAGATGAAAAGTACATATGAACTCAACTGTTCAGCTCCCTTATCTGAAATGTCTGTTAACCGTCCACTACAAGGACGTCCGCTTGTATAAGACAGAAGGATTATACAGGGCTGTCCTTAAAGGTCTGCTTGCTCCACTGAAGAATTGCTTCTGTATATCCCTTTTCTGGAGTTCTTCCTAAGCTACATAACTGTAAGTTTACAGCTTGAATTAAGTTTATCATAACTACTGAATCTTCAACCAGTTTACAAAACACAGGGATCAATTACTGAATTCCACATATAAAGGCCACATGAAAAGTAATTCCAAAACAAGTAAATGGAACTGACATGGTTGCCTTTTTAAAGTTCACAATTAACTAAAGCAAGTTCTTTAGAAAAAAATAACCTTTCATTAGTTGAGACTTTTTTTGTATAAAATTATTTGTGTTGTTACATCAAAACCTTTCAGAACAATCAAACTACTAACCTTTTTTACCCTTCAACTTTCAATCTTCTAAATCTCTTAGCTTTAGAAGAATGTCTTTATACTCTAAAAGTTTAATACTAAAAAAATTTAAAGTCTAAAAATCAAGTTTCTTAATCTTTGATTTGATAATTGTATCTTAGGCTACCTTAGTAACACATACAAAGAAAAAAAGTGATAAGAAGCCTTAGTATTTATTTTTTAAATCAGAAATAAAGACTCCTTCCGTTCTACTTCATTTATAAACTTCTCTTCCTTATAACAATAGAATTCATACCATACTGAAAGAACTGCTTTCAATCATATATTTTACTGCAGAAAAGAGAAATATATGTTTAAATAATGGCTAGCCCCATAATTCTGTTTCTTAGAACACACTGGATATTTGCTTCTAACAGTCACTTCCATCCTCTAAAAATAATCACTTCCAGGCGCGCACACGAACACACACACATATATATAAATATAAAATGCTATCTTCTTTCAGATCATTTTTAAGAAAAAATAATCTTAGCCTTCACACATGTAATATTTTTTCCAATCCAAAAACTCCCCTGAGATTTTCCTTTATACTGACACATTACACTGGACAGTTAAAATTACATCATCACCGTATTTGAGGATTGCTACAAAGAGATGTGTTAAGAAAAATAAGCTTGACTCCAGTTATATCCTACAAATTTTACAAAGTATTTTTCACACCTTCTCATGAGATGATATAAACCAAACCCTTATCTCATTTCTCTTGCATGCGTGCAAGAATTGCACTTGCTATTTTGCTGATTTAACCATTAGTTTATCTTTTTCCACCTCACCAGTGAGGCAGATGGAAATACTCCCATCCCTCCAGATTCCAATTTAACAAAAGTGCTATAAATGTTTCAATATATATTTTACAAACACACTATATGCCATTTTCATTGCAGTAAACAGGAACTGAAGCAAAGTGTTTTGATAAAGAATGTATATAGCTCTTTATAGAGATCATTCATTTTCTTGAAACAGAATGCAGGGAAGCTCTTTAGTAGAGCAGGAAGCCTACACTAAAAATTCTATTAAATTCTCCCGGGCTTTAGAGCACGAGAAAAAAAATAGTTAACAAAGGAACTGCTCAACATCATCTTTGACACGAAAATTACAGTATTACATGTATTTAGCCAGTGTGTTCATGTATTATACAGCAGTTTATACATAGCCTCATGGAGGTTATCTTTTATGAAAAATAATATATAAATATACATGTGTATGAAATTTGTTACTGTTACTATTAAGATACTTTGTTCATTACAAAAAAGTTTCAGAGGTCTCTTTGTAGGGATTACTTCAATAACCGATTTTAAAAGTAGTTTAGAGAATTAAGTGTTTTATTACTACTTCATAATTCCACATTTGTTCAGTTAAAATAGCGGACCTTGTGATCACCCTTAGTCTGTCTGATCTGCTGTGTAACACAGACCACATGCCTGCTCCAAGTGAATTACTCCTTCAAGTAAAGTAACTGTATAGAAATTATAGCAGTTCTTTAAATCAAGTAAGTTACTGTGGTAACTTTTTCTGTTGCTATCCAACCTCAACTGTAAATTATCCATATTAAAATTCCATCCTTTATTTCAAAGTGTGAATTTGGCTAGCTTCAACCCTCAAAACTTTTTTTTTCTTTTCTCTTTTAAAGTGATTACAGATTTTTCCCTTCTCTTCAAAACGGCAGATCAAGTCATCCTTAAATATTTTTTCTGATGGGCAAAACAGATAATGCACCTTGAATCTCTTCAATAAAAAACCACATCATATCATACTTTAAAAATGCTGATGGCTCTGCTTCCTCCTGCATCTTCAAATACAGTTCATGAATAGTGAACACTATGAACAGACAACCGACAAAAGCAAAAATTCCCAGAATGAAATACAGATGACATACAAGCTTTTTATTTCTAGGCAAAGTTTCTTCGCTACATAAAAAGACCACAGCTAATGTTTCCAGACAAGGAAAACCTAGCTTTTAGCCAATATATCAATTACCTCTTCCATCCCTATTTATAAGGGGAATTTAAAATCCTTGAACACTTCTATCCTGTCAATTCTGGCCTACTTTTCATGTTCTTCTATATGTGATTTTATTCTTGGCTATGTAGTGCTTGGCACACCTGGCTCACCAAGAAATCCAGATCACTCTGTATCAGTGATTTGTCCTCTTCATAAGTTACCTCAATCTTTGTATCATCCTGATCCATGATAATTTTATATTTTCTTCTGGGTCACTGATAAAATATTAAGTAGCGTAGGGTCAAGAATTAATTTCCAAGGGGTTCCATCAGAAACTTAGTAACAGTGGTGATTCCCTGCGCACCTCTTTTACAATTTCTCTCAAAGTTTTAAAAATCACTCATTGTGCCTCACATTAGTTTTAGTATGTCATTGTATTTGAAAATACAAAACATATCCCTGCTTTTTATCACCTCCATTACAAGAAGGAAAAGGAAGAATCATTAAGGATGAAACCAGCTCTACTTACCATAAAGCTAACATTAAATAAAAGTACCTATACATTTTCCTAAAACCGTATGCGATACATGGTACAGTCCCATGGAGGAATCTGAGCATATATCCTAGTTCACCAAATGAACAGGAAGAAAGATCTGGGGAACTACAGGCTTGTCAGCCTGACCTTGGTGCCGGGGAAGATTATGGAGCGCCTCATCTTGGGTGCACTCACCAGGCATGGGCAGGCCAATCAGGGGATCAGGCCCAGCCAGCACGGATTCATAAAAGGCAGGTCCTGCTTGACCAATCTGATCTCCTTCTATGACAAGGGAACCCATCTAGTGGATGAGGGAAAGGCTGTGGATGTTATCTACCTGTACTTCAGTAAAGCCTTTGGCACTGTCTCCCACAGCATTCTTCTGGAGAAGCTGGCAGCTCATGGCTTAGGCAAGTGTACTCTTCTCTGGGTTAAAAAACTGGCTGGATGGCCGTGCCCAGACANGCAGCTGAGGGAGCTGGGGTTGTTTAGTCTGGAGAAGAGAGGCTGAAGGGAGATCTTATCACTCTCTACAACTTCCTGAAAGGAGGGTGTAGTGAGGAGGGTGTTGGTCTCTTCTCCCAAGTAACAAGCGATAGAACAAGAGGAAATGGACTCAAGTTGCGCCAGGGGAGGTTTAGATTGGATATTAGGAAAAATGTCTTTACTGAAAGAGTGCTGAAGCTTTGGAACAGGCTGCCCAGGGAGGTGGTGGAGTCACCATCCCTGGAGGTGTTCAAAAAAACGTGTAGATGTGGCAGTTTGAGACATGGTTTAGTAGTCATAGTGGTGCTGAGTTGACAGTTGGACTAGATGATCTTAGAGGTCTTTTCCAACCTTAATGATTCTATGAACAGCAACTGCACATAAACAAGCAGGATGTGCATCTGAAGGCATGGAAACAAGTGGATAGTACATCAAAAGAGGAATATCTGAAAACACCTAACAAAATTGCTGCTGATTCACCTTAGCACTGAGGTCTGTCCCCATTAGTTTTGCGGTGATGCCATGCATTCCTTTTCCACAAGATTCCCATACATATTACAGTATATAGTTACTACTGTAAAAATAGAAGGCACCCTAGCAAGGGGAAGCAGAATTCAGGTTTCCGCTCTAACTGCTAGACTAGAAAGTCAGGCTTCTCCTTTCTTGGTCTCCTAGATCCTACACATAAGCTGAAGCTGACTCTATAAAGGTTCACACTTAAACTGCTTGGTGGCTCAGCAATTACTAAGTCATCCCCTGGAGAAGAAACAGGTTTGAAGACACTAAGACTAAGGATGAAACTGGACTAGTACTTCCACTTGGTAGCGAAAAGCAGTGGGCATTTCTGGGTGGAGGTGGCAATGGGATCCATTGCTCCCAACTGGCACCTCTCACTGGGGAAAAACCATGCACTCTGCATCAAGAACCACACAATGTGGCACAACTGACAGTTACCTTCTTTTTAGACCTGTGCTTTCATGCACACACACACACACACAGAGCCCCCTCTGAAAACCAGGCATCACCTATGATACCACTCATTACCAAGCAAAATAATTTCAATTGGTTAAAAAAAAAGAAAATTTACTTAAAATAAACTGCTTTTGAAGAATAGCCATTTTTAATACTTTGTAAAGTCTTGTAAGAAACATAGTTAAACTATCTATTTAATACAGCAAATACTAGTAATTAATGAGTTCACATCAGTTCTGTTCAGCTTTAAGTTAACTGGTCCTGGAACACTGAATTCACAGTACAAGATAAAAAGAAAGTAGACAGACTGGTTGTGGTGACTTTAAAGCAATACTGTCACATTTCCTAGTCCTTGGTTTTGTGGATTCTAGTACAGGAGAAGATAATAAACGGCTGAAGCTGGGAAGGGGGAAATGCAAGTGAAATTAGTCTGTCACTTAAGATACCATGCTGCAACCTATAGCTGACAAACCACACTATATATCTATATATATATACAGCAAAACACGCTAATGCTCTCACTGTGACTGGCACATCAAGACCTGCCTGCCTGTACACCAAGACTGCTTGCTGTGGGGTTCCAGAAAGCCAGCCCGGTAGTGTCCTTCCCTGGCTCCACAGGCTCCTCCTGAGTCCCACAGTTCCTCTGCTGCCTCAATTCCAACCAACTCAGCCAGCACCAACACAGCTCCTTCCCTCTCCACTCAAACCATGGCATGCCTGTGAAGTGAAGTCAGAGGGGCACAATAATCCAGTATTTATTAAGAGTCCTTACTCTCCTCTGGTCTTTTTATACAGGAGAGTATTTGCCTCCATTCTGAAGACCTAATGAACAGAATTACGTGCAAAATCATGACCTTATCATGAATGAGGGAATATAACCCATTCAATATAACCCATTCAAGTAACCAGCTGCATTCACCAGGAAGTTTGCCTTCACATATTAGCTAATCACAGAGGACCTTTGCATATCCTGTTCCACCAGTTAAATGAAAGCTTACAAAATTCTGTGAAGTTTCTTCCGCTTTTAGTCTTGACAGAAAAGTATGACAAAAACTCTACACTTACGTTCTTCCATTTGTTATCAACAGGTTGCAAAAGATTAGCAGGGGATGTTGTTAAAGGCTGGGCAACAGAGTCCTGCAAAGAAATGAAAATAAAGTATTTTAAGCCTTTGTACAAAAAGAAGAAAAACATGGCTAATATCACGCATAGAAGTAGCACAGTTCATTTTCCAACAGGATGGAGTCTAGGGACAGAAAAAATGAAACTATGGGAGAGATAAAACAGTACCTAGAATCACTAATTTTGCTTTATAGTTTATACACATTAAACAAATACAAGTTACAGAAACCAGTACCTTAGCTACAAGCACTGATGCAGCAAAAGACAAATAACAACCTAACAGCGTATTTTACAAGATATACTCATGTATCGCACAAGAACGTATTCTTCAGTAGCACAGCACTTCAGGAGACTTCAGCTCCTGGAATTTCTTGTCTTAAGGACATAATCATTGTTCATCCCCTGGTACATAACAAGGGCCAACAGAGACTGATTGCAAACTTCAGAACAGAATTATTATACTGGAGATTTGTTGTTAAAGAAGTTCTGCAAGTTTTGAGTAGAATGAAGAAGTCAATTCTAATGTAAGAATGCTAGTGTTAATCTAAGAATGTACCATCTTTCCATAGCAGTAAAAATCAATCACTCATTAAATCTCTCGCAGTTTCAGATATAAAACTAAAAATAAAAAGTGTAATACTCTTCCAATATGCAACTAACATGTCAGTTATTATCTTTGTTCTTCCTTGTTAAAGATCTTGGCATCTTCTTTCTAGAAAGAAAATTTCTTCTCCCATTTTCCTTATACTATTGTACAGAGGTATTCTTTGTTTTTCCCCTCAAGCAAGCAGAGAAGTATGCATGCAGCAAAGATAATAACAACACACTTCTGAAATATCAATATGCAATGTAAATGCAAAATACTCAAACCAAAACAACACAGCTGGACAGGGAAAGCAAATAGGAGGTAGTATGAAGGAATCCTTTTCCTTTCTGCTTTTAAGATTAGGCTTGTGAATGTAGAGATGTACAAAAAGATGTACAGATTATATGTACTTGCAAGCAAATTGGTCTTTTTCTTCTTTCAGTTAACCTGAAGATACAAATAGCATCTGCCATACAAAAAAATTTATGAAATCTAAAAAAGAAAAATGGTTCTCAAAATGATACTACTAGACACCTGTTTTCAACAAGATACAGCTGCATAATGAGATTGAGACTTTACATTTTAACCCTTCTCTATAAAGTCTGATATGATCATCCATTGACTTTTAAAGCATAAAAGTTGGAAATGATGCAAAACAGAGTGGAATAAAAGTAGCAAAGGTAGTTCTATTAAAAAAAAAAAAACACACTATGATACATTAAATATGCACTGGCTCAAAAAACAAAGTAGTCTTATGAAACCAGAAGCATTTTCTGAAATGTAGTTTCTTGTATCATGGTAAAGAAATAAAATCACCAACATTCAGTACTTTCAATGAAGCTTTTTCCTTTATGATTTGTCAAATAAGAAGCTAGCATTTAGAATAAGTTATCAGAAATACTGAGAAGAAGAATCCACTATGTATTTATATGGACTAGAATTATATAAACAATTTCTGAAAATGAGTTAAAACTAATATATAACTGAAATAATTACAGATATCATTGTTCCAGCAAAATATGTTATAATTATTTTTATGTTACCTGGAGAGGAAACCTTCCCTCCACACACAATCTGTAAGCACCAGAATTATATTTTACTTAGTTGTGGGATAAAATGTTGTATTTTCATCTAAACCCTCAAATTGTAAATCCTTCTTTGCATCTACTTGGCCAATTTATATTCTGCCAATATTTAATAATGCAAATCAATTCCAAAAATGACACAATACTTTAAAAAGACAAAAACCAGCTACAGGTCTTTTAGTTCTAACCTATCTGAAGACTTACTGGAATTAAAATATAGATCTAATTAAACTCTTGAAGGCATTTTCACAATATACCAAGCAAAGCTTACCGCTGTAACATGAGATACATCTGTTGAAGAGCTTGCAGAATTCTGTTGACCACCCATATGCATCTTGCTGATATGTGTATTTAAACTACCCAAGCTTTTGAAGACACAGCTACATTCTGTACAGTTGTACGTCGGGCCATTCTTCACCTTCAATTAAAAAAAAAAAACCAAACAAACAAAAGGTAAATTTTCCCTAAATCTACCAAATTTTCTATTTCTCATTATTTACCCACATAACAAATATACTATGGGGTTATGAGAGCTAAAATGGTTTATTTTACTAAGTTACTGATATCCAGTTATGGAATCAGTCTGGTATCTCTTGGACGTCAAGTCAACTGTAATCTACGTGCATGACTGTCATATCCTATTACCACTTCTCAATGTTGGGAAGGTCCAGAGAACAAAACAAATGTCATCTGGCAAATGAGGCCTCAAGACTTTTCCCTCCTTACAATTTCCTAACATTACACACTTAGAAACAAAAGCAAAATGCAACTTTATCAATTAAGATGTGCCTGAAGATGTAACATCACATATAATACAAATGGAAGTTTGAAAATATGGAAGAGAAAAAAATGCAGATAATCTATCTTCAAATTTTGGCTCTCTTCCATTTACTTTTGCAAATGTATCTTTTATAAATTTCCAAGAAAAAAATCCATTTTTCTAGTCAAAGTAGAATGAAGGTGAGATAGATTGGGCCAAAGGCCACACAGACAGCATGGGGGAAGAAAAAAAAACTACACCAAAAAAACAACATGGTGAAGGGCAGGGAAGTTTAATACGTAGTTTGAACTGAATTTGAACACACCGGATGAGGAAGTGATCATGAGCAACAACTTTGGGGCTTTCAGGCCAAAGGGTTGAGTTAAGTGAAGCAGCTAAATTTGCAGATTCCAACAATCCTCACCTCCCCCTCCTCCTCAGTCTATCACATAGCAGTAAAAACCAGTGCAGTACTTTCAATATATAGGGAACATCACAGTCTTCAAAAGAAAAAACACTGCTTGCAATACAGAATTTTGTATTTTCTGACGTTAGCTTAAACTGGTAACAAGACGTTCAGAAAGAGGTATCAACTAATAAAATACAGATACAACTGAACAGTGATATGTGAAGTGAGAATCAACCTGTTTCATCATCACCTGTAATATTTTTTGTGACTGTCTCAGGATAAAATGAAGAATTAACAAAGTTCTGCATGGAGTCTTGAAGAAAACACAGTTACAGTAAGGAAAAAAAAAATCAACAAATGATGAAAGTAGTAACTAAAATGTAGGTTCAGGATCACAAAACACAGTATAAGACACAATCAAGAGGCAGCATTTATTTAAAATCCCTTATCCTACAACTCTTTTTTCTTATGCAAAAACGAGTAACAGAGAAAAAAATGAAAAATATTTTTGGCTTGATCCCCAACAATCCTGTAATATTGAAAAAAAAATCAATGTAAATTACTGAATTAATGTTGGTGTATTTTTTTAGGTAGCAAAAGCTATTGCGTACAGGGAGCTGTGGTAAGTGAGGGAGACTAGTCACACAAAGTCATATGAAATGTAAACATATGATGTAATAAAATTAAACATAATATAAAACACTAAGACATATTCATGAAGGACCATATCCTAAAAGAAACTAACACACTAAAAGGAACCTTAGTTTAAAAAAAAAAAAATTCCAATAACTAAGATCTGTCGTTGTAACGCAAAAACGGTAAACAAGAAAGCAAATGTCAGACAGAGTTAGGGGAAAGAGTGAGAGCAGAGATGATATTATGCATGCAGGGGGAAGAAAAAAAAAAAAAGAAAAAAAAAAAAGCTGTNGCCAGGAGGGGGAAAAAAAAAAAAAAAAAGAAAAAGAAAAAAGCTGGCTCTATCAGTTTATACCTTCCAGATCAAAACTAAGTCTCTTTCTATGGGCATTTCCAACCACAAATCACTAAAGTCAGCAAGGAAATTACTGAACAAAGTTGCATAGCCAATGTTGCTCGGAAGATTATATTATATTACCATAGCAGTACCTTTTGAATTTTAAAATTTGTCTGTCACAAAGAAGAAAAAAAAAATCAGCATAAAGAGGTCTGAGACAACAATGGTTTTTCTCTTATTTTGTAATTTCCTTCTCCCTGTAACTGAAAAACCTCTGAAAAAGGCTGTAAGATATATACTTCAAAGACAAACTGCAAGTATGCTCTATGATGGAGTTAGCGGGTTGCTGTTTGGCCTTGAAATTTTTTACCATTTTCTGCTTTGCTGCTTTTGGCTTACTTTCATCCGATTCTAGCCTTCATTCTCCCAAGACTGACACAGGTACATTTTTATACACTTAAAACCACTAATAATTTATTAATCTTTCCATGTACTGAAAAGACAATGGTAAACAAAGGTTTTGCTACTTATCCTAAGTATACATTTATTGAGATTAAGCTATTCTAGGAGAGCTTGCAGGTAAAACCAACAAACTAGAATCTATACTACAACACTAAATCTATATTGGCTGCAGAAAGCACCAGAGAGCACAAGAATAGCAAACAAGATAATTTAAATACTGAAAATGAAATAAGCAGTATATTAGCACCAACCACTTCGTGAATAATTGTATTTACCTCTGAATGAACTCTCTGTATGTGTGACTGAAGATTGCCTTTCTGAGAAAAGGCTGCAGGACAAAAGGCACAAGCATGGGGTTTTTCACCAGTGTGCTTGATCATATGGGTCTGCAATGCCCCCTTCTGGTTAAAGGCTTTTCCACATT
>VZTL01054604.1:0-29617 GCA_013400535.1 Scopus umbretta
TTCGTTGCCCTTCTCTGGACATCAAGATGAACATCACACTCCTCCCAGTGAAGAACCCCAGATGCTGACAACTTACTGAAACCCCCATCCAAAAAGCCAACACCAGAGAGAAACCACCCATCTTAGGACTCAGAGAAACAGTGGAAGGGTGACCATAACACCAGGAAAAGGAGTAGAAACTAAGTGTCCATGTTACCATTTTAATTGTAACAATAATCCTATTGAGTCTTCTTCTGTAGGTAAGTACTCTAGCTACATTTTATTATTTTTTTAAAAATAATAGTTAGATCTAGACTAATGGTGATTCTTGAACTAGACTGTTAAGATTTCCATTATACTAACAAATTCTTGACTTTACTTAGCTAGATAAGGTGTGCCTCCTTTGCCCATAAACAAGATGCTGAGCATAACAATTTGTAACCTGTTTTACCTGTACTCTCTTTTCCCCCTCCAGTTTTTTTTCAGTTTTTTCCAGTTTGTGTTACATGAAAATGAACTTGCTGCCATTTACTCTTCAGTCTCTTTCCTTACGTTTGCTTAACCTTACCTTTAGTTCAACCTTGCGAAATCATAGAAATTTATCGGTAGAACGATAGATATTTATCATTCATGTCGATTCATAGTGACATTTTACTTACAAAAGGAAACAAACAAGTGAAAACAATGAATGTATGCATCAATGACTAGTACAGGCAAGGTAACCAAAACTTTGGTTCATCCACCCTTAGAAACCCAGAACAAAGGACACTGAATGAAGGATAAAAGATGGAAATTTCAGAATTACTAAAAAGTGGTAATGATTTATAACATAACACCCAGTAGACTGAGGAACACATATCGCACAAAAATTTACCTTTACACCAAGATTGCTTCACCGAATAAAATAACAAGTCTTATCTAGTGAAGATGTACCTTGTTGGATAAGGGCTTCTGCTGCAGGCTCCCCAGAACCTATATTTACATACTCTTCATTAGGATGCTTTCTGTTGTAATGCCTCTTCAGGGAACCAGATATGTTGCAGGAATAGTGGCAATGTGCACAACGGAAAGGCTAGGAGCAAAAAGGAAAATGTTAGAACATATTTCCTGACCTCTTCAGGATACAGGTCTAAGCTGCAATGTTTTGATCCCGAGAAACCATGTTCATTTCTGGTTTAGGCATCTTGCAAGCAGACTTTCCAAAATTCAGTATAAATGGAAGTTGTAACTAAACATTACCTAAAATTTGGTACTTTTTATTATGTGCAAGACACCAAGTATTCTCAACATTATAAGATTATTACCTACTTTTCGTAATTCAGTAAACTGTGTTTTCATAATTGATGATCACAGGTCTGACCACGTGGAGACTTTCTACTACAAGGAAATGACTCAGCTGCCGTGAGCTTTGGTCTGAAAAGGGGGAGTAAGAGAGCTAAAATAACTGAAGGTACAATATGATTGTACAGCCAACCTAATTTAACAGATAACCGTACCTGACAGGGTTGATCTCTTCCCTTTCCTTTCCTTCTCTCTCCAACATGCTCCCAACTGCTTCCCTTTCACTGGCACTTGCATTCATCTGACCGTTTGGTGAGCTAAGTTTTGGGAACTAGATTAAGTAATTTTTAAGAACATACATCTCCCTTCGGTTGACAGGGAGAGACATTTCTAAAGAAAAAAATTAGGAAAAGAAGCGTTTGTGCCTAAAGTTAGCCTCTGAGAATAACCTTCTGACTGAGATATGTCACAGTTATAGGAAGCTTGACACAACTATTAGGGTGCTGGAAAACAATGCAGACATTGGCCAAAGTCCTTGGGGAAAAGTCAAGCACCTCAGAATGGGATGCAAAGTGTTTCATGCACAGCAAACAGGCCCACCTAAAGCTACTCAGCAGGAAATGGTCGGTACAGAAATGTTTATTAAGAAGCTGAACTTAAAGCAGGGAAATGTCTGCAGTGAGGGTCCATTGACCAGTACATTCCCTAAAGCTTGTTGTTCATGACCTTCCTTCAGGCTCCAGACAGCAAAAATAAGGAAGAAAAGTGGTGTTCAGATACCCTTAACTTTACAATTCAGAGGGTACTGTAACATTCAGCTATTCGATTTTTCAGAGAAGGGTACTCTCCTTTTCTATTGCTGAAACTGTCTTTTTTTCAAGAAAATAATCCAGACAGACTGTTGTGTTCTTGTACCACTCTCTACATACTTGCACGTCCTGTATGTTATCTGCTATCAGACAGAAGGATTGCAAATTCATGGAGTTTGGAAAAATGATGGATTAAATTATCATTAGGTCGCATAACTACTGACATTCCCCTGAGTTTGATATGCATGCAAATAACTGTCCCAGAAGGAGGCAATGTACTACTGACAGTTTTTGAACCCCTTTTGACAAATACTCCTGATTGACCTATTTCAGTGTTTTGCAGTTCTCTTGATAATGCATTGAATAGCCACACTTCTATGCAGGCTGACAGAGGACCCAAAAGAGGTACTGAATCAACAGTTCTAAAGGATCTAAATGATCCTGAGGTGCAAACCAGCTATATGTCAGGAACTGCACTATGAATACATTCATCCTGTCAGCCATTAAAAAAGGAAAATGATGTATTTTCATTTACAAAAAATCCTTTTAAAAAGATAAGTCCACAGCAAAACTACATCCTTAAGAAAGAAAAATTATTTGTGCAAAATATATCATCTCTTTAGATGGCTTGCTTCATTTTCTTATATGTCTTGTCTTCCAAAGTTTAAACCATGAATCAAGAGACTGTCTTCCTTTCTGCTTTACTGAGGTACGTAGTGTTGGTACTTATTAAGAATGGCTGAAGTGTACTCTTTATAGAAGCAAAATGATTTGTTAGATAATGAAAGATGTTGCAAATGAAAATAGTATGATGTTTTCAATAAGAAATATGCTCATTGCCAAGATAAAGTGTTACATGAAAATGAACATTTTCATACATACAAAATACTGGATTTTTCTGGAAAAGGAACTACTCTCATTCTCTCATTTCTATTTCCTGAATATAACATTTCACAATTAATTACATCATGACCTATCAAGCTGAGAACCAATGTGAAATTTAGGAATAAAACTATACCACAATTTATTAAAATAAACCATATCTCTAATCTGAACACTTCATAGAAACATTAACAGTCTTTGAAATTCTTTCCAAGACATGTTTCAGATAAATGGGGTGTTTTAAAATTAATTCTCTTCAATTTTCTTCAAGTATATGAACTTATCTATAGTACATTAGACTGGCAAACTTTCAGAGAAGATTAAGGTGGGCAATGAACAGTGGTGATGTATGGGATTCACTTTCTTACTTCCCTAGGACATTTTAAGGTACATATTAATTAGTTCTCTCAAGAACTGAGAGTGAAAAAAACTAATAACGTTTGTTTTCTATTGCAACATACATATATTTTTGGCAAGTAAAGCTACTAATTACAAACTGCCCATGAACAAAATAACTGTGTCTCAAAAGTCTGAATATGAGGTCAAAATTCCCAAAATATTAAAATGTTAAGATGCCATGATTGTCATCAAACAGGAGAATGTGCCACTTCTAAAACTGTTGTCTGAACTTCCACGTATTTCTAAATGACTTATCAATAAGCATGACATACGTTTTCTTACCTTGAAAGAGACATGTTGTTCCATATGACGTAGGAGCTGTGGTTTTTGGGCAGCTGTATAGTCACACACTGTACATTTAAACTGCTTTCCTAAAATGGGAATGGAAGAATGGAATGACTTTTTTCTATTTAAGTTCGGAAAGCGACTGATTATATTTCCTCATAAAGATGATTTCTTAAATGCTAAGAATGAACAACAAACAATACTAGAAGTCTGGCACTTGCTCTCCAAAAGCTTGGTTAAATAAGAGCTAAGAGCAGAGTAAGGAATAAAACAGGCTTGAATGTCATTTTTAAATCATAAGCATTAAATAGTCCAGATGCTCCTGGGATAGTCACTTGGGAAAGAAGAAAAAGAATTGGTATAGTGCAGCCTAAATGGAAGAAGGAAATCAATTATCCACAACTGCAGGCTGAGTTATTTGCTATCTGTAAAGCAGATCTGGAAATCCTTCACACACAGACTTTTGGTCATGTTTACATGTTTTTACCTACTTCTGTTCCAAGCACTGAAATGTTATGATTCAAATGCATTTACATTTTCTTGGGTTTTCCACTGTACATTTTTTTGACGTATTTCTGGTAGGATATGACATGACCTATTATTTTCACCTCAAGATTTGGTTATGTGTTTAGCAGTACTCTTCCAATAATGACTCAAACTACCATAAAGGTGTTTTCTACATTGGCTTATCCTTGGATACAGGGAGAAATAAAATATGCTATAGGCAAAAATGAGATTAGAATGACAAATAATACAGAGGTTTTGTGTTTCAACATTTCACTTCTGCTTAGACAGTTTTAAAACAACGGGCATAAGTTGCTCCATCAATATTAGACTGAAGGAAGCATGCTTGCCTTGTTCATCGTGACATTTTGTCCCTTCTCATGTGAACCTCTGCAGTAACCCTAAATCTCACATGGACTCACACAAAGCAAGAGAAAGCACATACTGGGACTAGTTCACACTCATATGTGCCGATATACACACTGGTGGCTACCAAACACTAGGGATAATGAGTAGGTTCTGTGACCTGTTCTTGGAGAGCACAGATTCATATTTCTTTATTTTAATTCGACACAAATTATCTCAAAATACATGGAGTTAAGTAACTGTTGGACTTCTACTTTTCTGCATCAACTGTTTCAAAAATCATAAAATGGACCAGAAGAGGGGTAAAGAAAAATGGGTGCATATTTGCATAAACATTGCTCCGTCATACCAACCTAAAAAGTCATTCAAAGATTTGAGACAGTCTGTCTCTAGAGTACTTGGCAGACTAAAAGTCTGTGTTGTAAGCAGGTCTACACAACATAATGCAATTAAATAGAATCATAGAATCATTAAGGATGGAAAAGACCTCTGAGATCATCTAGTCCAAATGTCAACCCAACACCACCATGTCTACTAAACCATGTCCTGGAGTGCCACATCCACACGTTTTTTGAACACCTCCAGGGATGGGGACTCCACCACCTCCCTGGGCACCCTGTGCCAATGCCTCACCACTCTTTCAGGAAAGAATTTTTTCCTAATATCTAATTTAAACCTCCCCTGGCATAACTTGAGGCCATTTCCTCTCGTCCTATCGCTGGATACTTGGGCAAAGAGACCAACACCCTCCTCACTGCACCCTCCTGTCAGGGAGTTGTAGAGAGCGATAAGGTCTCCCCTCAGCCTCCTCTTCTCCAAACTAAACAACCCCAGTTCCCTCAGCCGCTCCTCATAAGACTTGTGCTCCAGACCCTTCACCAGCTTCGTTGCCCTTCTCTGGACACGTTCCAGCACCTCGATGTCCTTCTTGTAGTGAGGGGCCCAAAACTGAACACAGGATTCGAGGTGCGGCCTCACCAGTGCTGAATACAGGGGCACCATCACTTCCCTACTCCTGCTGGCCACACTATTCCTGATACAAATAGAAGCAATGCAATTTATATATATTGCTTTGTGGAAAAAAAATGCTTCAGAAGTATCATCCAAAGAAAGGTATTACTTTAAGTTCCACAAACAAGACATTATACTTGAAATCTCTTTACATGCCTGTGAGCTTTCTAGTCAGGCATCAATACTGAATGTAGTAACCCTCTGACCTGAAACAGCAACAATAAAATTGAAGAACAAGAACTGGAATTTCAACTAATGAAAACTGACGCTCAGAACATTCAGTCTAAAATAAAGTCAATAATTTTAACAGAGGTCATGATTAATAACTATGACAATTTGCTTAGAAATCAGATGGATGCCCTGTCACATGAAGTCTTTAAATCAAGTCTGCTTAGCTCTTCCTAAAAACATATACTACAATCCAGCAGAAATGTGATGCAAATTATTAGATTCGGTTACTGCCTGTACTCGGCAAGACATCAGACTTCGTGATCATAAGAGTCTGCTTTTGGCCCTGAAATCATTAGTCTGAGTCCTTCCTAAGGCAAGATGGTCAGATTTTGTCATGATATGGACAAAAATAGGAATTTTTAGGATTCTCTAATAGGAATGAATTCTCTCTGACATTCTCAAAAAAACATGTGTTGTTGTTTGTGGCTTTGCCAAGAGTGAAACTCCCAAACAGATTACCATTCTGTAGCTTTCTCTTACTTTCCCTTCAAAGCATTCTCTCTCCCAAACCTTTTTTTTTTCCCTTATGATTTAAAATAACACAATTTCCTTCCTTTTATTCCCTGGGTTTCATACTCTCTTTTTCCAGATTTTGTGTTTAAGATTCTATTAGTCCTGCTACCTCCAGCCAAATTACAAGGTGTATTAAATACAGAAAGACTTCATTCTGGTATTAAATGCCCATAGCTGGCAAGCTGTATTTGACTGACATGGAATAAGCACATGCTAAAAAACTACTCCAAAAGCAAGAGAACTAAAAGGAAGGCTGGAGAAGTATAATACAGAATATTCTGCATAATCTGAAGAAATCAGGTTTCTTTAGATTCTGGATCTTTCTCAAAAAAGTTACAAGGATTTTATACTGAGTGTGAAAGTTTCCATAAAACACAGCGAAGAAAAACCTTAACACAATTTTTGGTATCTAATTAAAATAATGAAAACCAGGTTTTCTGGTTTATTTCTAATCACAAACAGTAGTAAGCCTGGACTACGGAATTGTTTGCTATCATGCCAATCTTGAGAAGTCTGTCTTCCAGAGAAGAACAAAGGAAACAGAAAACTACTTTATAGTCCACTGGTTAAATTGGCCTTGCAGGGCTGATATTTGACCAAAAATTGCCTGGATTCCCAAGTCAGGAAGGCAAGACTCGTAACAGCGAAACATCTTTCAAATTAATTTATTTGTGAAATAACTGAAGAACACTAGCTGTGCACTAGTAAGAACTTCCGAAGTGCTGTCACAACAGAAAGGGACCCTGGGCAAAGAGAAACTGTCAGATTCCAAGAGGCTGAAAGTCCCTTGACAAATCATACACTACCTTCCTGGTGACAAATGTTACCTTATTTTTCACAAGTGTTTGAAATGCATGAAGAGTTTACTGGAGTGGACTTAGTGAGCAAAATTACTTAAGACTCCACAGACAGTGAGTTTCTGATTGCACTGGAGCCAATGGCATTTTCCAAAGGTATGGGGAATTTCCTGGAACACTTTTGGAAGTGTAAAAAGCAAGGCAAAAGAGCATAAGTCTTGGATTTATTTTGTATCAATCAAAAAGGGAGGTGCATCAAAAAGGAACGTGCCGTCACCTCAGTTATTGCAAAAGATGATGACAGTCTGAAGCCAGATAAAAAAGGCTCCTGGTAATAACACTGCCTCTAGAGTCAGGGTTTCAGCCTGACCTAGCAGTAAATGATAACAGAATATAGTTCCTTGCATGCAATTAAATGCTTAAAACTAACTTCGCACCTTTAAACCAAATCCAGACAAGGCTAGCTTCTGCATGACTACAGTGCTATTCTTAACACTGCCAAATTTCAAAGCAGCCTCAGGTGAATTGCAGTAACTACTTACACACATAGAAATTTTGTTCAAGAAATAGAACTAATTTAGATGTAAAAACAAATCTTTCATTGCTGATTTTCACTATTCGGACATGCCAGATGGTGAAAACAAAACAGAAAGGTTTTGAAATGAAACCCCATACAGGGACTTTTTTTACAGCACCACAGGAAGAGACCTTTTTCTTCTTTATAGCCTGATCATGCTCCAAATTTCCTTTTAATTCAAATACAACCTGCCTCCTTCTCCCAGCCTGGAATCATCTGAGGATTGCATTTGGTACGCAGAATCTTGATTCTTGCATGTGAAGCTTAGATGTATGTGCAACACCTGCTTGTTATTCACCAAGTTTTTCCAAAATAGCGGAAAGTACTTTTTGAATAACGAGTGATTTACTAACTCACAGCAATCCTACAGTAACTTCGGTATCACTACAGTAACTATACGCTTCGTATAATACCTATCATATCAATGTAAAAGGGATCATCTCTTTCACTTATACGTACAGATATAAGCACACCTAAGCATAAATAAGTATCTCTGACACAAAAACTTCACATATATTCTAAAGATGTTAACAGAGCGTTGTGAGCTTTCTGTGAAAGGACAATGCTAATGAATACGCAAAATTTTTTTAAAAAGAATTTAAATGAAATGGTCAGTAAAGACTGGAATGAGGTTTCACAAGATTGCATGAGTAACAAAGATCAAGCTACTAAGTCATAATGAAGGTCTGTACGACTTATCCTGCTACATCATTTCCTTCAATTTGATAATCACAGAGGTATAAAGTATTGTCGTGTCCCAAATTTTGATACAAAAGATGGTATTTTTGTGGATTTGCATCTCACTTTCTTTCTGTTATCATTACAGAAATATTAAAGTTACGGAGCACATGCGTGTGCTCCATGTGTGCCTGCGGAGAATACATGCTCAGGCTTGCCACTGGCTACCTAGACCTGGGGACACAGAGCTGCAGCAGCCTCGCCTCTCGCCTACTGGATTCGGCAGCTCCTAACAATATTCTCAGAGAAGAAAGTAGTAAAAGACTTAACCACAGAACTATTTGTATTTTCAAATTTCTAGTGAGATCAACAGTTCTCTGCAAGAATATAAAAGGATATAAAGCTGACACAAAATCTCAGAAAAAAATCAAGTACTGCAGAGCAAGCTGTCGGTCACAGAAATTAATTTTGTGAAGTTTTGAATGATTTCACAGTCTCCTGGGAATAAACAAAATTTCTAAGTAGCACTTAGCATTCAACTGAAAAATGCTTGTTAATAAGGTCCTACAGTACAGCCAATATTTATTGCCCTAAAACAAACTTGGACTTAATAAACATGCACTTACCATCAGCAGTATGAAGGAGTTTATGGCTCTTCAAAGTGCCTTTTGATTTGAACTTTTTCCCACACATATCACAAAGGTGTGTCTTCTCAGTGCTGTGACGATTCATATGGGCTTTCAAGTTACTCTTGCTGCGAGTGGCATACTCACAGAGAGAACATTTAAAGGGTTTGACACCTAAAAATAAAAAAATATACTATGAAACACACAAGCTGTACCTTTTGATGAGATGGCGAACATTTGTTTGAAAGAAATTTCACATCATGTAAGCAACATGGACTACAAGGTCAACATTCTAAAATTTGGCTATCTACATTTAAGAAAATCCATCTATAGCTTCTGTGTAAATGATACCAAGCTCTTGACAGCATCATTTAACTTACTAAGAGAAAGGAGGATTTGAAAGTGGAATCCAGGCTGCCTGAGTTGATGCCTAGCTGATGTACATACAAATCTCCCTCTAAAGTCTTCAGATAACTACCATTCTCTATTTACTGCAATAAAGAATGAAGAAACCTGTTTTAACGAGGACTGGTTCATTAGGTACTTAATATGCAAGCAGAAGTTAAATGTGCAAAGCTGTATTTTACTGTTAATTAGTATCAGATTTGCTAATGGCTCACGCAGTAGTACTTTTTTTTTCCCCCTCAGTAAGATGCAAGCACTTACAATTTCACTTCTCTCACACAGTCCAAAGCATGTAATAGAGACGCACAGTATGTCATCTAGCAGAAGGTCTACAAGAACAAAGTAAATCCTTCAAAGAAAAGTTGAATAAATCTGAACTGGCATAGTAGTTCAACAGTTTCATGACGCTCTGGCACTTTTAGATTGATATTCATGACCTTAAAACTAGATTTACAAGCATGAGGAATTATAGCCTACTTTAAACAGGCTTGATTGCACACTTTGATTTGGGAATAAATGTCTATCCAACTTTTTCTCCTGCTAGGTAGATGAGATGGGTTCCAAGCTTTCTTGGCAGAATAAACAAACTGTATCTATGGAATACACAAGTAAGTGTTCTAAGCTTACAATTTTGCATTACCTAAACTCCTTAATGGAGAAAAGGCCACTAGAGAGGACCACTACTATAGTACACAGGCAGGTAAGCTCACAGTTAAAGCATTCAAACAAATATCCAGGACTAGTATAAATGTCTGAGCTATCTGCGTGGGAACACTGTCAAAGAAAATTATCAGTTTGAGAATACCAAATCCCATTATCCCCTTTAGGCAGAGGGATGGCTAAAGAATCCAAAATAATGCCCAAACACCACAGGCAATCTGTTCCACAGACTATTAAATGACTAAAGAGCATTCGAGTGGTCTTCCACCTGTTATAAAAACAAACAGACTGGGTAGACGCAAGATTTTCCCGGGCACAGATTTTAAATTCAAGGCATTTTTAACCTCTGTGTTGCCATATTACTGGATTTTCTCCCTAAAACGTCATAGATATGATCAGCATTATCTTACGGGTTTTTCATCCCTGTTTATGTCCGTATCAGCTAGCTGCCATGCTCAGCATGATTTAATTAAAATACACACAGAATATATACGTATACATTAAAGCAAGTGGATTTCAATTGTTTTACTAATAGATTTCCAGACCAAGTATTTTTGGAGAAATGTGAAAGGAGCAGCAGTTATTCATGAGAAGCTACAGAAAATTACTTGTTTTAAGAGACTGAGCATGTATTTCATTCAGTCCCCCTTACTCACACTTATTATAGAATACATTATAGATGCTTATGAATGAGATTTGGAAAAAAACTGAATCAGAAACTTATTAATTTTATAAAACATTTAAGCTGTTATAAGCGTGCAGTTCCATATGTGATCTGGATCTATTGAACTAATTATTTAACGTCTACTATAGCTTAAAGGTTTTGATTCAAGTATAGCAATAAATTCAAATTCCTTTTTATGTCAGCAAAGCTTGTGTGGAGTATGAGACTGATTATATGCCCAAAAGCTTAAAACCAGAGTTTTACCTTCATGAGCCCAAATATGACGTTGAAGGTCTGATCCATTCTTCATAAAATAAAAATCACAGTAGGGACATTTCACAGCTCGTTTTCCAATAAGTCCTTTCAGCTGAACTCTTCTGCCAAGAATCTCAGAAATAGTAGTCATTGAAACCTCTGAGAGAAATGTAAAAGGTAATAAAAACCAGAAGGACATGAGGGAATTTGTTCTGTAAGTAATATCGAAGAGCTAGATCCTGATTCACTCCAACTTTTTAAAAGCTCTATTTCCCTTACTGCCACTCAGATAAGACTTGAGCCAAAAACATAAGGAATTTTTTTCCTTTAGTGCTTCTAGGAAGCTCTGTCCTTTCTCTCCTGATCTGTGCATCCCCACTGCCTGGTGAAAATAAAATATTTTAAAACAAAAAACTTTTGGGTGTGCCACTGGCTTAGAAACCATTTTCCAACTATGAACTTGCCCAGTAAGCCAATTTGGCACTTTTTTCTTCAATGTTTTCAAAAGACTTTATTCAAGATTTCACCCCAGATCTCCAGATGTCAAGGATTTGAAGACAATTCACTTCAGCCACAGCCATAATGATCAGAATGCCTGATAACCAGAAGCTTTAAAGGAAAAAACAGACTCACAGAATAAATGCGATTGGAAGGGACCTCTAAGGTCACCTGCACCAAGCAGGGCCAACTTTGGAGTTCCAACATCAAAGTCACATCAAGTTGCTTGCGGTCATATCCAGCCCTGTGCTGAACATATCCAAAGATGGAGATTCTACAACCTCTCTTGGCCCATTCCGGTGTTTGATCACCTTTACAGTCAAAATTATTTTCATAATTTCCAGGCAGAATCTCCCTGCATCAACTCATGTCCCTTCACTGTACAGTTCCAAGAAGATGCTGACTCTGTCTTCTTTTTAATCTTCTATTAGATAGCTGAAGAGAGCAACTAAGATTGCTCTCCTAGCCTTTGCTTATTCAGGCTAAACACACTCAACTCTCTAAGTTTTTCCTTCACACGATCTAATGTTTTGGTTGTCACAGTGAAAAAGCTCAAAATAATGAGGTTTAAATTAAAACATCCCAAACACACATAATGAAAACATTGCCAAATGCTTTTAAAAAATAAATCCAATTACTCAATGCATTTCAGATGAATAAAATGCTAAGTATCACGACTCAATGGAAGTACAGCACTCATGTAATCTAAACATTAAGACATGAAAGCTGATAACTTATTATGCCCAGAAACTTATAAAATTTGAAAGTTACAGTCTAAACTTAGATTTTTATCAAATATGAACTGTCATACCTAGTCTCCTGATGATTGGTCCCAGAGCAGAATCAAAAATCCTGCCTGAACTCATATGCACAAGGAAAACAACCTCAAAAGGGAAATATAAAAGCCCAAGAACTGAGCAGAGATATGTTCTAAAGTACCCAAAAAAGAAAGACACAGACACAAGTTTGAACCCTCATCTGCCTTCTACGACTTAGATCTTTCATTCGTGACTGCAGGCTAGTACGTCTGCTCAATAGGGATCCATGAAAGCTGATGCCTCTGATGTCTCAAGACTATTAACAAATACCATATTAAATCAGACAGCGAATCAGAAGGTAGGTAATTCAGAGAGCTGGGACCAGAATCCAAGACTCCTCCTTCACTGCTGAGTACCCAAATCATTTGGCAATAAAGCCAGGCTTTCTTATCTCTTTGGTTTGAAATACCGCTCTACCAAAGTCTACAGAGATTTTTGTCCGACTGCCTTCATGGGACCAGAATTCAACTCCTATTCTCTGCAAACCAAGAGGAAGGAGCACTGCTTTATTTCATACTTTATACTAGATGAAACAGAAGAGACAAGAGAAGGGTCATGCTGAATGTCATTAAGAAAGGAAGGAGGGGGGAGCTGCAGAAATAGTATTTTAAAGATAAATATGAAAGGGTTTCAGTTTAAATTAATTTTTGATACGGCATTTTAAAATTCAATTCCTTTTAACAGTACCCATTTTTCCTTTCATCTTAATTCTTTCCATTTACATTTTTAAAAACAATTGCACTCATTCCACTGCAGTACTTGATAGCTTATACCATCAGACCCTTCACGTTTATGTGGCTTGTAATTAAGCATGTTGTGCGAATAAAGGATTTCCTCCTGATTACAAGGACAGCATGCACAGGAAAAAGATTTGTGCGTTAATTCTCTTCCATATATTAAGACAGTGTTGTTGCATCCCTACTGCACAGGCATATCTTAGATGTAGTATTTCTTTAGTACCATGGAGATATATCTAATAAATCTGGTATTTTGCTTCTAAGTTCTATTCGCCTGCGATACATGAATTAAAAATGAGGACACAAAATAATAGGCTGTGCAGATTTTCTTTTTTAACCTTACCTCTGTTATAACCCAAAGTTTAAAAGAAACCACTTTCCTGGATCAAAAAGTTTACGCTATACTTTTAGAGGGATTCAAATACCAAATGAATTGTTCAAAAGTATTTAAATACATGAGTTGAGCACGCAGGGCTCCAGAGTTAACTGGTTTTTCTGGACCCCAGACACAGCAAACACTAATAATTCAATCATCAGTGGACCAGTGCAGACCAATGGCGACCTGTAAAGGGCACAGGATGTGATGTACTGCTAGTTCACAGATCACGTTATTCAGGGAGGCCTCCTATACTTCCTGGCTGAGACAGCACAAAGGCTTTATAGGCATGCCTCTTGAGATTCAATTTCTATGCCTACTGGGTGACATACCTCCTGACTACAGTATAGCATAGAAAGAAGCCTTTCCTCATCTCAATTTGTTGCATCAGACATGTCCCCTGATGTACGACAAGCTCTCTAACCATACTGTTGTAGAATGGTCTGCAAATAGAGATGTTTGGTAACTAAGGAGCTAAAGTGGGAGTTAGTCTGAAGTTAAAGTGAAGGAAGTTGTTTAAAACACGGGTCTCGCACTATCTAGTGGCAGGAGGAAGGTAAGATATTACCACTTTACCTGTTATGTTGTATTTTTGACAAAGACAAGAAAAGTTACATCATTTTAATTGGATTTTTTCTTCCCCAAACTCAGCTTGAGCGTGGCCAGTCTTTCTAATCTTCTTTCTTAGCACCAAATTATGTCAGGTGATAAGTAACACTGTAGATGAGTTTAATTAAAGTATGTTGGCCAATGCAGCCAACTCTCCTTCACGCACAGTAGCAGCGGGCCTTTCTATCCAACGTCGCACAGATACTGAGGAGGAAAGTATGGACGCGCCAATGCAGCTCTGCCGAGTTCACATCAGTCAGATTTGAATCAGTCCCTGCACCAGTCAGTTGGGCACTTTGGCACTGAGTTCCCAAGATTTGTGAAAGGAAATGCATTGCTGTCAGTTTATGTATGGCCAATGGGAATTTTATGTCTCATGGGTTGTTACCAAGGATGTCTATATGCCTAATTCCAAACTTCCCAATGCTTAATTTGAATTCACCTAGGTCCTCTTTTGGAAATGAGTTCTTTGCCAGATGAAGACAGATTTCTTAGCACAATTACCTGATATACTCCACAACATACAGGCTGGAACAATAACTTTGTTCACTCTAAATTCTAACATCTGTAAAACCAACACAATTCTTACTCTAAACCAGTTAAATTAGACGTGGACTCTTCTCTTTCTCTGGAATCTAATCACATTACACTGCTCACTCTAAACCTTTATCCATTTATTGCAATAGACTGAGAAATTTTCCTTGATTTTTTCTTACCAGGGTGATTTGTCTTGATGTGAGATTTTATAAGTCGATCTTCAGAAAATGACTTCTCACACACAGGACAGGAATAACTCTTTTTATCCTGAAGAAAGAAATAAATAAATAAAGAAAAGGATTGCATTATCAGACCACTGGTGTAATCACTGCAGTCATTACTCAGTAATACATGGTTCTCAACAAAGTTATAATTGAAGGTTCACTTTTTAAGGAAAAAATGAAGATATTTATAGTGAAGGAAGTGAAGGAGAAATATTAAAGTGTTCTAAGCACATCATTAATCCTCACGAATGAAGGGCTCCAAGTTACAGCACATGAGAATATGCACAATAAAGGTAAGCATTATCTTCTGACTGGCTCTTTAGACAAGCAAGAGTTGAAAGATCAAGTCACATATCAAAAGAAAACGTATTTGATATAAGCAGTAATAGTCAGGGTTTTTTTCAGTTTTTTCACAAGTCTACCCTTCTGAAACCTAAGGATCAGATCTCATTATTCTGAAGACATCCACCACTATGTGTATTTATAATGCTACTTAATGGCCTGAAACTGAGCAGAAGAGTTAACAATGACAGATGCCATTACTTATTCAACATCTACATCTCTAACTACTTTATAAATAGTCAGCATTTTATGTATTACCAATAAAGTATTATTGTACTATTTTGATTTAAAAACTTAGAGAGTACTCTGGCTTTTATCAGTGTCACTGATGTTATAAAAGATTTAACACCATCAAACAAGTTGAACAGATGCAATTTCTTCCTATATGCAATTTTAGTGTAATTGTAATTTTAATATTTTTACAAACGCATCTAACTACACATTAAAATGTAGGACTTTTCTCCATTAATTGATAAATGACCAAATTTAAAATATTCTTTGCTGATTATTGTATAAATTGAAGAGTTTGTTCTTTCCAGAAGCACCTGCTGACATAACAGACTGTATACTCAATCAAATGAATGGGTCATCCAGGAACCTCTGCCCTGACCAGATTAACATATGCATGGATTACCAAAACCAACAGATGAGTGAAGTCCAGTTTGTCCTGACAACTAGGCAGATAACCAGGCACCGTATTACCTGGTGAGAGATGTGTACCTACCAAACTACCAAGAGATGACTGTAAAAGGTGAGCTGAAGCTACAGAACAGGTATTTCACTAGTCATTTCAGGAGGACAGAAATTTCTTGAAGAGCATGGAAGGAAGATTACTATATCAAAAAGGGGCAGATCCCTGTGTTACGAAAGAGATATTTGGAGGTAACAGGAGAATAAGGGTCCTGGACTCTACCAGTTTCAGACCTGAGACCAAACGGCATCTCTGAGTAGCCACAGTTATACATGTATAAATGGACATCTCTCTTAAAATAAAAGCAAAAATTGATGGGTTTCATGGCAAACAGGTTTTGGAATATGATGTGGGTATTTGCATTCAATATCATGCACCTCTGAGAAAGAAATCCCTATGCTGAAGTACCTACAAGTTAAAACTAGAAGTAGCCCTAGAACTCACAGTCTGAAATAGCAATAAATAATTTCATGACAGTAAGACATGGGATATGAAGCTCTCATTGCCATTGATATGGCAATGGCACAAGGAGAATTCTGCCTGCGCTGCCAGAAGGTCATTTGCTCCTGTGAGAAAACTTACACCAGTGACTGGGGATGGCAGCTTCTAAAGGTTTACCACCCTGAGCAGAGCAAGGATAGTATCTTGCTATGTTGGAGTTGGGGCAGTCACCATTTTGAGCCCTGAGAATCTCAAGTGAAGAAGGAACAGGAGAGAATATGAGCTGTTTTTTTGGAAGAAGAGATTCAAGGAGCCTACAAAATCTGACAAAATCTTCTCGAGAAAGAGCTGTTAATTTGCAGAATTAGGGTCTCCCAAATGATATAACCCATAATCCCTAAACCTGCTACTGACAATTTAGGACTTCTACTTGAACACATTACTCAAATGAAAATTGATAAATTAATTCTAATAAAACTCTACAGCAATGTTTGCACCTTTTCGAAGACTGGGTTGCATGATCACATTCATAATTTGGCACAGATAAGAAAAACATAAGCATAACATAACCATAGAATCACAGAATCATTAAGGTTGGAAAAGACCTCTGAGATCATCTAGCCCAACCATCAACCCAACACGTATCATTTAGGGGCTGTTAAGGGTCCAGCTGAAATTCGTTGACAGATCTCAGTCTGTTCCTCCAACCTGCCATATAACTGGTTTCAAAATACACAATACACAAAGAAAAAATAAAAATAATATACTTTTAACGTACAGCTGGGTGTTGCTGGTCTTTAATACTCATTGTATTAAGTGTGCCCAGAACACTAAGACAAATATACCTTGCNGATGGCAACAAGATTTTTCAACAACAAAATAATCCAAACAGCTTTCTTCAAGCAGTTAGAAAGTTATCTATCCCAAGTTCTACAGTACATGTTCTTCAGAAGGGGTATTTTTTGTAGTGCAACAAACAGACTGTGCTTCTGAGCACTGAGTCCCTTCAAAGCGTATCTGTCAAGCTCCAGTCTCTCACAGAAAGCATCCAGCTTGAAGACAAACCTTTCACTGTTGTTTGTCCAGGTCAGTGCCACAGACTTTTGGACCTTACGTTATTGGTGTTGAATGTTTAAGTGTACTTCTGTCACTGCCCTGAGAGCTTGTGCTAGCCTTCCGTGCAATCCCATCACTCTCAAAACCAGCCTTTAAGAAATTCTCTGTTGCAAATGAAGCATTTCAGAGCACCTAGGTCACAACACAGAGCCCCAAAGAAGGTCTCCCCCACCACAGCTCAAGCTCTTCAGAGTGCCCTTGTCACAGGCAACGACAGAGGCACTTTGAAGGACTTAGGCTGAGGTTGTAGTAATACCTTCATCACATTCTCAGCATGCAAGCTTTCCTCTGGTAAGAATAGAAGTTATTTATCCTATGCCTTATCGGAGTGCCTGCCTTTTAAATGCCTTTGAGGTTTTTTTTTTGAAGGACACAAACAGAAGCAAGGTATCAAGAGAGCTGGGTCTACCTTTGTTAGAGACCAGCTGCATAGTCCAATCAGCTACTTAAACTTCAAAGTCACTTCCACACTTCCTAAGATTTGTTTAATTCCCTATTAGCCAATTTGAGAAAGTATAAGAAACTTAAAGTAATTCCAAAATAAAGTTAGCTTTCTGACTGAAAGTACTGTTCGCATTCCACAAATCAGGAATTAATTATGTCCATAAATATTCTTAAACCTAGTGAAAAAATTAGTCTAATACTATGACAGAATTTTCTTGTTTATGCTATGTTTCATTATAAAATAAGGCCACTTACATAGGAATCACAATGTCTTTCTCTTTACAGAAATTAATTAAAATTGTGCTAAGAAAACATCAGCTATATTGCATTACCAATTTATAGCTCTCTGAAGAGAATTTGGTTTCTCTAAGGCATGTGTTTCAACACAATTCAAGGGGTAGGTGTACTAGTATATAGTCATGAAAAGAAAAATGAAAAGCCTCTGTACATGTAGCATTTAAACCAACAGACCACTATGAAGTTTATTTAATGAATCAAATAGTGCTAAATATCACCTACACCGCAAAACACGGGAAACTTTACCATCTACTCTGTTGTACTCATCAGTAAAGAGACAGTCTGATGACACGAGTATCTTCTCTTATGAACATACGCAGAATACATATGATCATATATTATATTCTGCCACTAAGTTCAAAAGAGACTCTGTGAACTCCTGACTGCTTTGTTACTGATTCCATTAATAGTGTAAAATTAAGACCATGGTCATAATAAAAACCATTTAGGCCCAAATTAGACAAATAACGTTATAGAAACCAACAAGCCATTCCCCTCCTTTTAGGAGTAGTGACATGATTTTATGAGCAGGAAATAAAACAAAGCTCTACTAAATATTGGTACTCTGAGAGCATTTCCAGCAAAAGTTCCCACAATTCAATTAACACAACATTGGATTGTATAATTTTGTAGAGGAATAGGGAGCCAAAGCCTGCCCCTGCATCTACTCAGACCAACAGAAATTTAATTTCTAACACCTATGGGAACAGAATTAGGCCCCTGAGTTACACTTCTGAGGAGTGAAGATGTCCAGCAATCTTCACCACAGTTGTCATGATGTTCAAATCAAAATTTTCATGAAAGATTCCCGAATTAAGCTGATGCCCTTTTAAAATGCAACTTAGCTAAAAGGATCTGATGTTCTCAGGAGGTGGCTGTGCACACATCTGAAGGAGGCCACAGAAAAATTTGCAAATGGTTAGACAGACTTTTATGAAGTCTGGCAAGCAGCAGAAATCACAGCTCACAAAATGACGAGCATCTGCATATGGTATTGCTTAAGCATTTTTTTGTGAAATAACCACTAGTAACAATGAATGGCTAGCTGACATTCATTATGGAAACAAGGACCAAGAACAAAAGCCATTTTCCAACTGAGTGCCCGATCGTTAGATCACAGATTTTTTGGTTAATTCCTTCCCTTCCCTTCCCAGTACCTTGCACTCTTGGCTACACAGCGGCACTGCTCCAGAGGCAAGGGTATCACGGCCAGACCAGTGACGGTCTGAAAATGAACACTCCTCAGGAAGGGGAAATAAGCAATGAGAGCTCAAGTATCTCAATTCCTACCGAAAGCTCTAACTACACTATTACACGAAAGGTCAGCAGTGTAATGAAATTTCTAAGCATCCTTCCAAAGACAAGAACCATTTACCTCCTGAAATGTACGTGAGAGCAGATGTAGGCACTAAAGAGCAAGTGGTGGTTCTGGGTCTGAACTCCAGTTTTACAGTGGTGCTTATCTTGCAGTATCAATTACGTATATAGATTTGAAATAACTTCAGAGACAAACCTCTCCATGATGGTTATCTGCTCAGCACACTGAGTGTGGTAAAACCCACTGGAGGTTGTAAACAAACTCTGGTACCTACACCAGCATTGTTTAGTTCCCCAACTGGTCCCTAATGTTACCACTAGCTCACGCATAACTGTAAATTGTCATTTGTCAAAAAAATTGTCAAAAAAACTGTAAAGTCATAATAAACTGCCCATCCCTTTCCTAGGTACTATGATATTGAAGTGATTGACACACATCATGGTTTGAACTTCTAAAGAGCTTCATAGATGCCAAGAATTGCCAAAAACCGCTACACAAGCCTTAGAGGTAAAAGACAGGTACTGAAAATCAGAGAATACACACAAAATTTTGGTTTTAAATCAAGCTGAGCCTCAATTCCCAGACTTCAAAACTAAAAATCTTCCCTGTAACGACAATGTGTAGCCAATACTGAGGCAACAGGCAGCACACACACACACACACTCCCCATCATCATCCGCAGGGAATAAACAATCCCAAATTCAGTGCGAGACTTGGATGGTGCATAGAGAATAAAATGGGTGGCCATATACTGAGTGACAGGGACGAACAGTAAGCTGCTTTTTAATAACCATCATTTGTCCTGTTCACCAAATAAGACAGGGATCCAGTTGAAAAGCAGCCAACAACAAGGTAACAAAATACAGGCATTCATACAAGGAACTGAGCTGAGGTTTTGATATCTTCTATC
Source organism: Scopus umbretta (assembly GCA_013400535.1). Classification (NCBI taxonomy): domain Eukaryota; kingdom Metazoa; phylum Chordata; class Aves; order Pelecaniformes; family Scopidae; genus Scopus; species Scopus umbretta. The sequence goes on from VZTL01054604.1 coordinate 20,281, forward strand.
TCCAGGGGAGCTTTAATTTTAACGTTTATTAAGAATTGATTTTGCAAACTAAAACTAACATTAATGTAGCTTTCCACATTTAACTGTGCACAGCTTGTTAAAGCACTATATTTTGGAATGAGTGGTCCTGTTCAGTAAGGTACGCATTAAGTAAATACACCAAGCAGTGGGCACAGAGGCCAATATGAAAACTGCCAAGTTTAGTTACTGAGTAAATTCTAACACATGAATTTTTCAATCCACTTAAATACTCAAATATATTTGACAGTAAGCATCAGTAAGCATACTTCTGAAAGATCTCGCTGTCACACTGTTTTTAATTATGAAATGCATTTTCTCAGTTCTATTTAGTTTCATGAGAATGATCCTCCTGGTGGGAGCTGTCGGACATTCATCACACTTGAGAAAGAGGTACTTACGTAAGGATACAGCATATCTAATTTTAGGCTCTTTTTTCTTGAGTAGCCTGAGATATCATTTACGCAGATTTTTGCCGTCAGATAGACATCATAAACATAATAAATTCAAAAGCAGCCTAATGTGATTTATATGTGATTTTATATGTGCAGATAATTTCTGCACATGTCATAAGAAATTCAGATTCTGTTTAAAATACTAGAGCATCAGGGGACAAAGGGGGGGAACAGTTCCCTTTTGTGTCACCTGTTTTGTTTTGGTTTTTAAAGCTGTCTTGAGGTTACAAAAGACGAGTACTTTAACAAGAGCAGGAGGTGAAGCATTCTGTTCTGTTACAAACACCTTGAAGTCACTTCAGCTGTTGGAAATATTGGCCAAGAGCCTACCCTGCTGACTGCAGAAGATGACCCAAAACCACTAGACATGGTTTGTTAACAGCTTTTTTTCTATGCAGAAATAGTCCACATCTGGGGAAAAACCAACTTAAATACTTAATTCAAGCATCATATTTCACTAGTAGAAGGAAGTGTAGCAACAATATTTACCACAGGACTGAATTGTGACGTTGTTTTCTCACGTGATTAGGAGGAATGTGTCATATGTGGTGCATTCTATGAAGGCTGCATAAGATTTATTTACCAGACAATGCCAGCAAAAACCATAATGTTGCGTAAAGAATGAAGGAAGGCCCATCTGTGTGAATATTTCCTTGTTCTTAAAGGATAGAAGAGTGAGTGTCGCAATTAAACAACTGGCATTTTCTCCTCTGCTGGAAATAGAATAAAAATAAATTCAGGTGACGGGTAAATCACCTTTTGGAAGTATTTTGCTGCGTAAATTATTAAAAAAACAAATTGCAAGGATGTAGTTCGTGCCAATTTTCTGGCATTATCAGTCAAGAACGTTTAATTACAAATAGCATGCTTGTTGTTTTATGAAATCCTAAACTGTACTTTATTCAACAGCAGTATCTTCACATAAAATGAGGTCACATGTTCCACCTCAGCACTCCAGATGGCCTTCAGGAAAGACTACAGTCAAAAGTGGGACTAAAATCATATTCCAGAAGAGCAGGCACTTGCCAAACATCCTTTTCTAGATGTAATTTGGAACAGGAAGGAACTTACCTGTGTTCATACATTGTGTGAGTGTATGTACATTATAACCCCTCTGGGTATACACAAGTCTAGAATGTCTATACAACTATACCTTGCAAGCAGAAAGGACCCTGCCACGTGGCAGGAAAAGAAGGCAATGCTGATATAAAGAAAATAATCGTTTTTTCTCAATCTTCCAAGAAATGCATGTAAATAATTTTACTTCCAAAAAAGCATCTTAATCAACAATGACAAATAAAATCTCATTTCTTTGTTTTACAATAGTTCTCATTCTGAATACTGTAATACATTTTTTAGAACATACTACTGAAACAAATGCAAGCAGGGTTGATGTAGAAAACGCTTTTCCTCAAAAGATTATTCATGTGATAGTGTTGGATCAGAGCAAGATCAGAAAGCAGTGTCTTGCACAAAGAGGGCTTCCAGTCAGGCATGCAGCCCCTTGTATAGTCTCAGAGAAAACGTGTAACAGGGCACGTTGAAGAAGTAGAACAGACCTGCTTTTAACACAATGGAATAGAGAGCTGGAAGGCTTACTGAATAAGATAGGAGCCTTTAAAACACGATCTCTTCATCTTTGTAGCCACAACAGAAAAATTATAGACGTTCGAAGGGATTGGCTGCAACTAGTTGGAGCTATTTGGAAAAAAAAAAAAATCCTTTTCAACAACTTAAATTTCTTCGGTCTACAGTAATTAAGAGAGGAACATATTTTCATTTTACCACAATCATCTATTTATGAAGGAAGGGAATTCAGATCCAAGGAATGAAGTAAAGTAACAACAGCACCAGACCTCTTTAGTCTCTCAAGATCCAAAGGACCTGAGAATACTGGGAAAACTGAAGGGAGAACATGGATGCAGACATACTCTACTGGGAAATACAAGAGGGACCAAATACCTAGTTGCTGTAACCCATGTATTCCCTGTACTGAAGTACACAGAGAGTGCTCAGGTAAGAACTCTTACCTATGTTTTCAAATATTGCCACACAATTCCAAACATTATGATGATGACACTGAATATAAACATATAAACATACCGTTTTGTTTGTTACTTACCAGCTCTGTGTGAACTTTAAGATGTGCCTGGAGCTTGTATTTATCTGGAGTGGAGTAGTCGCAATGTTCCGTGGGACATTTCAGCAAAATATTACTGTGCTTCTGAATGACGTGACGCTTAAGGCAGTTTTTGGTGATGGAAGAATAATTGCACTGGGAGCAGTAATATAAATGTTCTCGAGTGTGCGTACGAACATGCATGTCATAATGCACTTGGTACCAAAACAACTTGCCTGAAAATAAAATTACACACCAAGAAAGTAACTTCTAAACAATTATTAGTGAAAATTCCAACACATACTGTTTTCTTTTCTTCACAGTTTGAATCCTGCCCCTTTTGTCTTTAATGAAAACTTGTTTTAAAGACCCTTCACTACTGAAAATATGTTTACAAAACCACTTTTGTCTAAAAAGATGGTGTCACATGGCCTGAAACAGACTACACGGGCAACTTTAATACATATCAGTGATATTTTTCCTAATGAGGAAGTCCTTTAAATCTGTTCCCCTGTACAAAGAATCTGAATGCAACTGTACACTAAAAAAGACTGTCAAAATCTTTTTTACTTCCTTTCATGTTATTACTTCCTAAAAGTTTTTCAGACGTAATGGCACCAAAAAGAAAAAGTGCATGGCAATTCATCTAATGTACAGTACTATGGTGTTCCTAAAACCTTTTTTTTTTTTCCAAACTTCTGATTCCTTTTCCTTCCCAAGAATGAAGGCTACCAAATAAATCCCAAATTGTTTCCCTTCCCGCTGTGCAAACAGAAAAATTTTCAGTTAGAATAAATAGGAACGTATTTTTCCGACTTTCACAAACTCAAAAAAAACCAATTAGAATCAGAAGTCTTGATCTGATACTATGTAATGAAAATTTTTAGAGAAAAAAAATGGTTCAAACAAGTCACAAAAAAAAATGCCAGTACATGTATCTGTTGTACAGCATATACATTATGATACATCCTTCCATACTATATGAAAAAGACTCTGAATTTTATACTAAGCTGATAAAGAAGCTTCAGCACTAAAGCATGGACTGACTAATGCTGACCACATGCCTAATCTGCTGTGTTTGGCCCTAGTGAAAATGATGAGGTGGAGAGGCATGTGGTCAGAAATAATCTAATTTTATCAAATTTCACATCAACAGAAAATTGAGCCTAGCAAAGCATTTCCATGCTACATGCCGCCTGTGGGTTTTTTGAGGAGGTTTGAGCCATTTCACACTATTTATACAGCCCGAAGTAAATCTCGCTGGATCCTAGAATCCATACTGAACTACAAAATTAATACTGCTACAAAGATACACAAATATATCAAAAACTAAATCAGCGGAGCAGGAAAAAGACGGCCCACTACATAACATTAAAAAAAACAACAAAAAACCATCATTCTACTACTCCTTACCACAATATTCACATTCCAAGTCTCCATAAACTTTCCTTATCCTCTCACACAACTCTGTGTTCATTTGTCTCTTCTGCAAGCTATCCAAGATCTGCATAAAGGCAACAGCTCCACTCCCACTGTCTGATGCAACTGCATTAGAAGAGTCTGCCTGTGGACTGATGGCTGCGTTAGCTTCCGCTCCTGCCCCAGTGTCTGTGGTTTCTGCTGAACTGTGAACTGGCGGATTGCTTGTTTCTGATTCACTAGAAGGAACAGACTGATTTCTCTCTTCAGAGACTGAAAGGTTCTCGGTCGTTGCATTGTTCTGACTTGGATTTAAACTTTTGTCTTCAGACAGCAAAAGCTGAGTTTCTTCACCCTGCTCATTTACAGAGCTGCAGTGATTAACTTCCTCTTCATTTGCAGGAGAAACTTTTAACTCATCAGAACCAGAAGTACCATTTTTCAGCAGAAAGCAATCCGATGCTACACAGGATTGAATGTTTGGGACTGCTCTGTCTGTTGTCTGGCCCAGCGTCTCTGTTGCATTCTCCACCGGAGGATTTTCAAATTCTAACAACGGGACTGTATCAATTTTTAAGTCACCATTAGGGTGACCATTATGGTTTACATCTGCACCTGTTGATTCACCTTTACAAGCAGATGGCTGTGGTATGTTAATAGCATCAGTACTCATGACAGTCAATTCATCTGCACTTTGTGCTAGCTGTTCACCAAGGGCTTCTGGCTGGATATCACCTCCTGGCTCAAGGAGGCAGAAACTCTGATTGATAGAACTGTTAAAAACAGAAGTCTCATGCAAATCTGCATGCACATCTTTGATGTGAGCACGAAGTCTTACAGAACTGACAAATTTCTTCAGGCACACAGAGCACACGTAAACAAACGGGTGTTTTCGCACATGAAGTTCAAGGGCTTGGTATTTAGTGGCTCCATGACCACAGAGCTCACAAGCAAAGGGCCTTTCATCACCATGAACAAGCATGTGACGGTCTCGATCGAGTTCATTTTTGAATTTGCGTTCACAAATATGGCAGTCATAAAGAAGTTGTCTTTTGCCCTCTCGTGTCATCAAGCGAAGCTCATCAAAAACATCTTTCACTCTTTTATCTTGAAGGTCATGTGTTTCCTTGATATGCTTGATCAAATTTTTAACATCTGAGTATTTCTTTTTGCAGAAGCGACAATGCTGCTTAATTTTCTTATGAACTCTTTCAATATGAACTTTGAGATGGCCTTTGCTGAGACACGTGAACGTACAGTAATCGCAGCTGAACTTCTCCCCTGTATGTTTCCGCATGTGAACATTAAGGTTGGCTTTGATTGCACTGGCATAACTGCAGTATGAACACTTGTAAGGTTTTTCGTTTGTATGAATCCTCAAATGTGCTTGAAGGGAGTGTTTAAATTTGAACACCTTGTTACAGTATTCACATGTAAAAATCTTCAGCTGAGTTGGACCCAACCTAAAAAGAAACCAAACCAGTTATATTTACAGTATTGAAACTTACTGACATAACATGTCAAAATTCTCCTAGATATTCATAATGGACAGAAATGTTTACTTTAATTTATTTTAAAAAGGTATTCTCCACAAGCTTTTTAAATTCTACAACTTATGCACAGATTATTTTCAGCTGTTCTTTTATTTAAAAGGCTCAGAAAGTATTTCCAATTCATGAAAACGGATAGGGAAGCATTTCAGTCATATTTGGCATGAACATAAATAAGTACTTCAAAATTACCTGCTAGATTTCATTGCCTGTTCATATGGGGTTTGCTGAATGGCATATTCTTGATATCCTCTTCGTTGTGATGGGTCTTGAACTGTTGCTTCTGGAGTTGTGGGTTCACTTTCTTGGGGAGCAGCCTCAACAGGAACAATTTTTGTAGCTCCTAAAAGCAAGAACAAAAAGTGCTCATTAAAAATGTGATATCAAAATGTGCATTGTCTATAATATACAAGTGTAAACAAAACATTAAACTCTGTAATCATTAGTTCAACTATTTTAGTTTCTGTTGTTAACTTCATGTGCATAAAATGATGGATACACTTCCAGAATACGTTAATATTTACACCACAGATCTGCTTAAATAACATGACAGGTCTGCTGGTTCTAAGGGTTATCCATGGCGCTTGATGCCTACCATTACGAGATTCTATATCCAGATACTTCCACCTTTAAAAAACTGTAACTTTTCAAAATGAAATTTTAATTTTTTCTGTTTCTGCCTTATACTACACTCTTCAAAAACTTCAGCCAAGCTGTTTAATCAGTTCCACAAATAAGGCTGTGGAAAAGACACTGTTTAGTCTATATTTAAAAGTTTGCACATCTTTTCCTCAAACAGATCTTTTAATGCTTATGTTTTGGGGCATGCTGCCATCCCCTCAGAATGAAAGAATATGTTCTATGGCACTTCTCAATCTCCATTAGAAGCAGGAGTAAAGGGGCTGTACCACATGCAGTAAGATCAGATTATATCCCTCACAGCTTTACAGTTAGTTGAAGCAAAAATAAGCATATTTTGAGATGTGATTGAGTTGAGATTATTTAGCTGGGTGTTCCTTATTTTCTGAACAGTGGCAGGAAAAACTTTATGCATAATTAGCATTGAAGGTAATGAAAATCCATATAAATATTAATTTACATTTAAAAAAACCCAACCAAAACCTCATGTGTATCAAACGTTCCATTACTGATTGATTCCCTCCTTTTAAACTTGTCTGTAACATCCACCCACGTGTTCAATGGAAATGCTATTATCTTCAAAAGTTGAAGTTATATATATTTGTACATTTATGTATTTATTCACATCTATATTACAATAATATAAATATTTGCGAAATCTTCATATTCTACTAAAAAGTACTACAGAGAAATCTTTGAAAAAAAAAAATTTTGCTTTCTAGTCTGATACTGAAAAATGAATAGTAAATCAGGGGCCATACACTGAAAAACAAAAAGAAAACAAGACATTGAATATGTAGTAATGGATGAACAGCCGTCCATCCTAGGAAAAAAATATTACATGACCTGTAATTAAAGATTGTGGTATCATACACCAGGGACAAGGAAGCAAGAGAGGTTGCACATGAAAATATTTTTTAATTAAATAACAAAGTTAACAACTTCAGGTAAAACCGAAATTTGTTAAGTTTCCATTTATTTTCTTTTTCTTGGATATTACATTAGTATCTGACCTCTTTTCAATCACCTGATTAGAAGCTGAGGGGGGAAAAAGTACAATACACCTTTGTGACAAAGGAAAGAATTTACAATAAGAATTAAAGAAATCTCGGATACGAAAGCCTAGAGAGAGCCTAGAAAGCAAAAGAAAGAGTCAACATACTCAAAATATTTTTAACAGATACTCACTGTTATGCATATATAAGTATATATAAAATGAAACACCTGAATAGAAAGAAGAAACTTCAGAGTGATGCATGAGCTATTCCTTTAATAAAAGGATGAAATTAATTCTTGTTCCACTCAAAGAACAGGTTTCTAAAGATATTATTTACAAAATATATGCAGTATTAACATAAAGGCTCTGAAACAACAATTATAAGAACAACAAAACTAAACCACAGAGAGTATACTGTCCAAAGAAAACTAGCTGGTTAGCAAATTACTAAACCTAGTTGTCCTAAAAAAATTTTTAGCCTACAGACTAGCAAAAGCATCAGAAAAAAGGCAGGTAGTGTATATGGGAAAAATCAGTAATAGCTGGGGATTACTCAACAACATCTGTGAAAGGCTTAGGGACATTAAGTTAAGGAAAGCAGCGCTGTAGACAAGACAAAGGAGAAAGACAGAGATCCTGTGGGTCCTTCAGAGTGATTTGAAGTTAGCAATGGAGATGTTATGAGAAGAGGCCATTTGGGAGTATTTAAGGCTATTGAAGTTTTTTGTATCAGATAGGACATCAGCCAACTCTGTAAATAAACAGACTATAATAGCTCTGTTGCTCACTGAACTGGCTGGATCTAAAAATGGCTTCTTTTGACTACTGTTTATTAATAATGCTTTCAGTTCTATACTAAAGATTCTGCCAGTTGATCAGAACTGATCTTCCAAGTTTTCAACTTCAATGTTACCAGAACATTATAAGCTCTATTCTTCCCACCACTCCTTCTCCCACAAATGTCAAGTTGTCCAGCAGGACTGCATCTCCCAAATTGCACTGTAGTAGCCCAGCGAGACGGGAGCTTGTCATTACAGTGCAGGAGATGTGGTTCACTCAGTGGGTTCAGTATAAAAATCATAAAACAGGCATTATGCACAAGACCGGTGTTCCCATACTTCAATATTTTTAAAACAGAAGCAAATTCTTCTACATTTAGAATGACTCCATTAGAAGAAAATAGCTCTTGAACTGCTCTGTATGCATGGCTGTCTCTTTCAGGCCTCTCATTTCCTAAATATGAGACAAGGATCCTCATTAATGCTCTGCACTAAAGCTCCTCTGTGCTCTTCCACCTTTCAGGATGTTTAAGCATTTCCTGAAAAGGTTGTTGAACTGTTTTAACAGACTTTTGTGTTATCAGTATGAAATTTTAATCACCTAAATTAGGTGTACTAGATAAGTACTAACTTTCCAGTATTTTGCATACTTGGAGTGGAAAGAATGCTCCAGGTCAACCTCACACTAGCACCTACATTCTCCAGGCAGTTAACAGAGAGGCAAATACCTCTAAAAACCTAAAGACAGAGATCTAATTCTTCGGACACACGACAGAGTACTTGCTCACAGTAGGCAATCACATCCCCTCATGTTAGGTAGTTACTTCCTAACCTTAGAAGATACTGAAGCATTAAGAAATATTAGATGCCTCCCATCCACTTGGGATGCTGCCTAAGTACAGGCTACTAATGGACCAGTAGCCACAGTAATCACTGCTATATCATAAACAAACGACAAATGCATCTGCCCAGAAGGTGAGAAGCTTGGTTTCTAAGTTCTACCCAACCTCATAGGTAGTGACCCCACATGTCCCACACCCCAAGAGAATTCCCTCAATATTTGTGTCTCTCAAAGCAGCTGCTGGCTATGGAAAGTGTAAGAACAAGGCAAACAGATACAAGGTCTGGTTTTTATTAATAATATCATATTTTTACGATAAAAGTTTTCCTAACTGTTTCGCTGGATGACCACTTCAAGAAGTCAGAGTACTCAAATACGTCGTGGTTGAACCCGGCTGGCAGCTAACCACCACACAGCCGTTCACTCACTCCCAGTGGGATGGGGGAGAAAATCAGGGGCAGGGGGGATAGTAAGATTAACAGGTTGAAACAAAGACTGTTTAATAGAACAGAAAAGGAAG
>VZTL01054607.1:0-12522 GCA_013400535.1 Scopus umbretta
GTTCTTCAAATAAGTGGTTGCTTAGCTAAGGATAGAACAGAGTAATTAGAGCTTGAAAATAAACGAACCCTCGTAAGAACTCTAGAACATAGAAAATGTATGAGCACAACTCTGCTCTCCCTTGGCTGTTTTTCAGCCTATATAATTGCTCATTTCTCAGCCTGCATAGTAAGTAATCCATTAAGTGATGCATGAAGCAGTAATCTATATACAACCACCCGATTACTAGATACAGAGACAACACTACTGCTCTACACTTTTCCTTCACTGGTTAATGGATTTTTTTTTTTTCTCTCTCCTATCTGATCACAAAAAGACCTTTTGTATTTGGGGTGAGGCAGACCTACTGTGGGAATTAGGTATCTAAATGCCACTGTAGATGTGGGCTTCACTGAACAGTGAAGACTCGCAAAATGTCTGTGTGTTTCAAACTGTGTTCCTACAGTGGCTGGTTCAACAGAGATACTTGTGTTATGAAGAAGTAAGCTGTTGGAAGATCAGACATGAAATTAAGATGTCACAGGGCTTCATAGATGTTTCACTTACTGATGTACAGTGCATTCACATTAGTAATGGGTACCAGACTTGATAACTGACAGTGTAAGCAAGCCTGAATAGATGGCTGATCTTCCTTCTCCAGGGCAAGCTGTACCAAAAAGGGTGAAAAACCTACTGTTTTTTCTAGGGCTTAGCTTTACTTATAGGAAAACCAGTCGTGCTTTTTGCAGAATTTGAGTCCTAAACTCTTAACCAGAGAGCAACTGCCATCATTCTTGAATGCAGATAAAGCCAGTATGTTGACTTGAGTACTGGGTCTGGCTGGGACAGAATTAACTTTCTTCATAGTAGCCTGCACGATGCTTGCCGTGTTTTGGCTTAGTGGCTAAAATAGTGTTGATGACACTAGCTTGTTTTGGCTACTGCTGAACCGTGATTGCACAACATCAAGGCATTCTCTTTTTGACCTCCACTCTGCCTACCCCACCACCCAGCAGCAAGTAGGCTCAGGGTGGGCATGAAGCTGGGGGGAGACACAGCCAGGGCAGCTTACATGAATCCACCAAAGGGCTATTCCATACCATACCATGGCATGCTCAGCAATAAAAAATGGGATGGAGGAAAAAGTAGTTCAGTTTTCAGCTTCCAAGATGGCTGTTCAGAGACTAGCTGGGCCATGGTCTGCCTGTGGGAGGTGGTGAGCTATTTCATTTGCTTCACCTGTTTTTCTTCTCTTTCCTTCACCTTTTAAAACTGCCTTTTTCTCAACCTAGGAGTTTTCTTGCTTTTGCTCTTCCTGTGCTCTCCCCAGTCCTGCTGGGGGGACTGTGTTGGTGCTGGGCTGCTGGCCAGGGTCAACCCACCACAACTTGCAAAAATATAATGCAGGAATCCATCTACTTCTAGCTAACTGTGCATTTAAAGTAGCCACTAACAGCACGGTAACAGCAGAAAGCCAGTTCTAAAGTAGGATTCATATTTGGTTTGTGTTGATTACTATTTGAATACTAGTTCAACACATGCTGGCTTGCTTAGCTGGAATTTTCATGACCACTAGCATTACCTTTAGAGAAAAATGGACATTGTTGAATAGAGTAGTAACCAGGATTATTCTTCCCCCAGCTGCACAATTTTTATCCTTTGATATAATTTGTTCCAGCTAAAAGCTTTAAGCAGAGGGAAAACATATCCCCACTCCAATTTGTTTCAAGGATTTGGTCACCAACATTTTAGTAAAATTAGTGAGCTGGCATTACTATCAACTAATTAGCAGACGGTAATGCACTATTCTGGCTTTCCAGAAAGTTAAAGGCAACTAGCAACGTTTAACATATGGATTTATATGAAATTCATGAGAGCAAGACAAACAACAAAGTTTAAGGTTCTGAACTGGGGAGACAGACCTAGAGATACTACCCCAAACAAGACCAACAAGTATTTTTCTCTGTGATGGATTTGTCATCATCTCTGCTTCCTCCATTTCTGTCTATTTTCATGTTTTTTCTCCAGACTTTTAACTTGCTATGGAGTTGACATTTACTGATGCAGGAATTAATAGCAGCAGAAACCAGCTTGAAAGATGAAGTGCAGAGTTTGCCACATCACACAGCACACTGGAAGTTTTACTTACAGACTGAAGCTTCTTCTTCGCTGCTTTTGCAAGTTCTGATAAATCCAGACTGCTATGAAAACAACAAGTGATCATTACAACTACAGCATTTAATAGCTTGTTTAAACACAAATGATATGTTTTGGTAATTCAATGATTAAAATGCCACTTTTATCTGAAACGCCTTAGTCTTTCAGCATTTTTAACATAGTTTTTTATCACATTGATCTTACTAATATTGCTAATATACCGATTAGTACATTCTCAAGCTTTTCTAAACAACAATCCTAAATTTAAAACAAAAGAATCCCAAAAATCCTTTGGAATATGAATACCCACATTTGCATAGCTCAAGAAGCAGTCAAGCTGTAGTGCAACAAAATGCTTTCTGTAAGGAATCTGAACAATATGGTCATTCAACCAAAACTCGAGTCCACAGAAACACAGAATTTGTTCCACTGGACTCTGCAGGAGGTAGGTGACCATCAGGCTGGCAAATGGCTACAGCAACAGGGCCATGCTTAAAATTGTTCCGTATTGGTCAGTAAATAATCTCTCCTACTGGTTTCCAGCCTTGAACATGAGCACAAGATGAAAATCGTACAGTTCAACAGAATTTATCATCAAAGCCACTGATCAGGAAGCTGACAAATTTTGAATCCGTATTTATATCACCCAGGGCAGGACGCCCCTGACCTACAAGGAGGGGAAGGCTCAGATAAAACCTCTGTATGATTAACTGACATCACAGAGAGTTTGTACTGCAGGCTCTGCAATCTGAGCAGAATCTTTGAACAAGTCATTTTCTCTGCATGTCAACTTCCTTCTCTGTGTAATGAGGCAAATGATACTTACTCTCCTTTGCAAAATACTCTGCACTGAAAATACACAGTACTTTATCCAAGAACTAAACACAGCATATCTAAAAAAATTACAGATGTTAGCACTAAGTATTTTACCAACTATTACATCATTGCTCTCTGCAATTTTATTACAGTTTTTCATAGAAATTTTGCAAGCAATAAGTTGAACAACAGTTTACTTACAGCCGTCTTATTTCCAATTGTATAGCAATAAAAAAAAGGGACTTTTGATTAATACTTGATATGTTTTATAAAAATATGATTTCATTGATCGTAACCAAAAGTTAAAAGCACTCAGATGATCAAAAGTATAAATATCTTCAGACAAAAATGCAGCTCTCTTGCAAATGTTAGTTTCAAAACGCTGTATCAGGAAACTAACTCAATTGGTCCTTACATTATTTACAAAATCTGTTTCCCGGAATCCCCCTGTGTGTTCCCTTAATATAATTGTCCCACCTTGCCCCTGCATTTTAACAAGTACAGTAAACTTCTGTAATTTTCTGATTTTGTTTACATGCCAATATTCTTTCTAGAAAAAAAGCTTCCAAGATCGATGAAGGCACACGTTAAAAAGTTAGAATGACAACGAGCTTAAAAGTTTCCTTTCCTTTCAGAAAGGAAAGGAAACTTAATTATTAGGTTTTTTTTAGTTTGGTGTTTTCAGACATGCCACGGAATCAGCAACTTACCTGTCTGCCATCTGAGGTATAACAAAGTGCTGTCCATTCTTATGCTCTAGAGTTGAAAACAAATTGCACTTTAATAAGTTGTTACTGGACTATAGTTTTCAATGTTGTCAGGATATACAGCTGGTATTCACTTTTACTAAAAGACACAGTAATGAGAAACCCAAGAATATATGCAACAGGAAAACACAGAATAATTTATCTTGCATGTAATTACTCAATTTGCAATTATAGGAAGATAGCAAGTCTTAAAAGAAGGTTCCTACCAAATTTGCTGGTGTTATCAAAAATTCCAATTAAGGCTTATCAACTGTATTAAAATTCCATTTAAAAAAAATAAGTTCTAACATAGGTGCCTTTATGACACCTAATGGCTAAAAATTGTTTAAGTGTGCTTGTGTTCAAAAGCCACCCACTTAATTGAATACTCCCCTCCTTTTGCATTTCAATGAGAAGAAACTACTTCGAAGAGTTTCTACAATATCTCCTGCAGACTATCCAACATTCACAGAATGTATATTTTCCCTGCAATTCACTCCTTGAAGTTGAAAGTCAGAACAGTACTCATCTGATCTTATATGTATCTTATATGTATATCTGGTCTTATATGTATCTACGCTTTCAGGGGTATTCCATGTATAGAACATGTATTTGTGGAAAAATAGGAATGAACTTAATTTTTTATTTAGGTGCACTTAAAATCCTGCAGTTTTATCTGACTTTCAAATGCATGATCACTATCTTACATCTTATACTTTCTTTAATTCTTCATGTATAACTCATATAATGTTAGAATATTTGAAATGCATATAAAAAGCGTAGTAACACTGACGCAAACATTATATACCCTAGTTTGAACTGTCCTATAACTAACACTGAAAGATCTTGGAGTGTAGTTTTTTCTACTTACCTGGTTTCCTGCCACAGAGATAGAAAGCTAACCTGTCTGTGAGTTCATACTGAATTTCCACAAGGCGCTCTGCCAGTTCATGATGCCCACCTTGTCTGGTTCACACACACACAAAATAAAGTTACATTAGTTATTAATTTTAAGACACACAAAAAATTAAAAAATAGTCAAGAAAAATAGACTTAGTACAAGCCACTGCTCAACACCACACTTGTCTGAGTGCATCAACACAGTACAGGCTCACAGAAGGATTTTCAACAGTATGTTCCAGTGGGCAAAAATCTATAGACAAACTTCTATGAACTTCCAAAAAAGAGCCTGTGAAAACTGAAAACCTTTGCCTACTGCTTTGCTGTAGAAAAAAAAAAACCCAACCCCACAGATTCCATAGGCTATTTTGAATAGGTTATTTACAATTTCCTAGACAGTTCCTGAGTTCACGCAGCAAACTCCCCCAACTTCACATTTGATTAGTAGCATTGAGAAATAGAAATATTCTGGCATACTATGTTCTGCAACCAAGTGAACTTATTCAGTCTTCAGATTCCATGTATGGCCTCAATTAAAAAGCAATCAGAGCAATGAGGATGTTTTAGTCACACAAATGTGCAGCTTCTAGTTGATCAGTAATGTCCACTTTTGCATATAAACGCAAAAAATCTTCAATGCTGTGCTGCAAATCTTGCCATGCCTCATTACTGTCCAAATGATCAGCAGAGACATTCATGTTTAATTTTTCTTGGCATAAATGTTGTCTGCCCTTGGGAAGCCTAGAGCCTTTCTAAAAGTAGGCTTTCCTGAGGGTGCAGTTCTCCAACTGGATGCGCCTAACAGTTCACTGCCACTGAAAAGCCTGGTTCCAACCCCTGCTCCCTGACCCATCTGTGCGGTCCAGCCCCTTCCTACAGCAATTCCCTAATTCATTCGCCCTCCTGGAGTCTACTCAGCTTGCTGAACTTGGAGAAACAATTCTCCTCACATTACTTTTCTGTGAGCTGCTAAATTGGCACGGCCTGTTTCACTGGGATCACGACTGCTGTCTCAAGCATCCAGGAGAATACAGGCTATGAAATGATGAAAATGCTTATTTATACTCTTTATGCATTCGTTCTTTCTGGAAAAAGTACTTATTAACAGTCAAATTATTTTCAGGACAGAAACATTATCAAAGCAGGTCCATCACATGATTTATGAACATCAGTTAATATATAAGAGCATCACATATGTCAGAGCCTTCTACCTTGCATAGTCAACTGGAGTTTTTCCATTGGAATCTTGCGTGCCAGGATCAGCACCATAAACTGCTAATAATTCTGCCTGTAAGGTCTGTCCCGCCTTAGCAGCAACATGGAGCGGGGTGTTTCCTTTCTCCTACAAATTAAGAGAAATATCTACTTAATCAACAGGTCTGAGTAGAAGATTGAAATATGTATCAGCTGAAATCAGTATAATACTACATAAGTAAGAATTGATTGTATATCAAAATAATGAAAAAAGTGTTCATACAGGATGAAAGAAGTTGGCTTGAGCTCCTAAGGAGAGTAATCGCAAACACGTCTCCAGGTTCCCTGTCCTTACGCTGGAATGGAGTTGCTGAAAAAGGAGGAGGATTGTACTTAATACAGCAGCAATAACTGCGATTCAGCATTTGTTTTTTCAGTCATGCTTTTACAAACAGGTATGCAAGAATTCTTGCTACAGTTGTTTTGTGTAAACGTTCTTCTCCAAGTTAACCTAAATGGACGCTTCTGAACCGTCCATATCTCCAGTATCCTTGTACATGTTACCCCCAAAAAGTGGCTTCAAGTTGAAGTCAAGCTGTATTTGCTGATGTAATGCTGCTGAAGAACAGCAATAGTTATCTCAAGTCAAAGGCAACTAATTCAATTCAGTCAGATTTCACTCTTCAGTTACACACAAGCTGTAGCTTCTGCAGACAGCCAGAAAAAACATACCAACCTTACTAAGATCTTTGGCAGTAACACTGTCATCTTCGCGGCATGGCAAGCGGTGAACAAATGCTAACATTTGATATTTAGCTCTAATGAATTCTGCTTTATTGGGACTGTAAAGAGAAACCCAAGCAACAGAAGGGAAAGAAAATAAATATTAATGCTTTCACAATAATACAGATGCTCTAGAAAAAGGAAAATTCACAAGTGAAGACTGCATTAGGTCTTTGCATGCTACTAGTAGTAAAGCTAGACACGGAAAAATATATTCATTAAAAACAAAACAAAACCCATGAAGATAGACTCTAACTATGCAGAGCATACTTCTGTTACAAACATCAAAATATCTGCAGACTCTAGGATGCAGTGTATATTTCTTAGAGGTAAACACTGACCTTAAAATTATGCCAACTTAAGATCTATACTCACTATATGCAGTTATTTACATTTTAAAATGAAGCACCATATTCAGTGACAGAAATCTTCTCTCAATTTTTTTTTTAATTCATCAACCAAACTCAATCTCATTAATACCATTCAGTTAACTGAAGCATGTGGAGTCAGAAATAAAAGTCTTTTGATTCAAATTCAAGTAAAGGACCTCGCTATTCAAAGCTAGAGGTCAGGAATCAATAGTTCAGAGAAATCAAGCAATGTATTTCCATTTTCGCAATAAATTTTAAAAAATTAATCATCGAGAATTTTTTTAAAAATTACAAAATGAGCGAACAAATAACTAATTTACTCCTGTTCTCTTCCAGCAACAAAATATGCACAAGTTCCCATGGATACCTTGCTGCCTCTGTCACTGCTGAATAAAACAATCCCACTTCTACAAAAACAGAAATTCTGTAATTGTCCACTTACTGCACTTTATCCTGTGGGCTAGCTTTGCGCCTTCCACTCATGACAGAGGCAGGGTCCAGCAACGAATGTTCCCATATGGAGTTAGCACCATTATTATACAGTGTTTCAACCATCTGAAATCCAAAACGCGTACAAACAGGCAGTAAAAAAATTTTGCTGCTAGCTGCACAGACTGACCAATCAAATAGCTGTGATTATTTTCAAGCGGACAGCGAGCCAACAGAGATTCATATTCTGTGTGCCAGTATCCATAACCGACCGAGATATCAGAACCAGGCACATGCCAAGTGGTTAGTATGTGGAATGTAGTAAGAACCCCCTTAAAATTCACTACTCTTCCCAACAGCACCTCTACTGAAAAGAGAAGCTTGCTGTATACTGAAAATTTAGGTTGAAGCAGATCCATTGCAGAAGTCTGAAAGAAAAGTTGAAGGTGACCTTCCAAAACAAAGGTATCAAACTAAAAAGGCATAGACAATTCTGATTTTAGTGGTTCATCATGGCAAAATAAGTGAAATAAAAGGAGACTGACTTAGAAAAAGAAAGTTTAAAAGGACCAGCCCCACTTAAACAAAAGCTTGGGAATTTAAATTCCATTAAAATAAAAAAAAAAGGTTAAAAAAATTAATAAATCTAGTTTTAATGAAGGAAGACAGAGTTTTACTTTTTACCTGCAGCAGTGTTGGAGGCCATGGTGTATGCTTGAGATGTCTCACTTGAGAGATATGACGCCCCAAACTTCGATGAACACTACAGCACTCATCACAGATCAGAATCCCCCTGTTTATAGATGCCCAACAAGGATCTGAAAAAAAACCAAAAACACAAAACCACCGCATTAATTACAACACAGAAGGCAACATGACCTTGAATTTCAAACATGGGGTATAAAATGAGGAGCCCTGCCTTCTAACCTTAGCTTTACTGCTTAGCCATTATATGAGCTTGTAAATCTTACAACCTTGCTAGGCATCGGGGTGCTGGGGAAATAACAGTCCTTGCGCTTACTGGGGATGTAGGAGTTCTAGGACAGCAAGGAGACCTGCTGTGGAAACTCTGGAAGAAGCCCCACTGTTTGCAGTTCTTCCTATGAAAATAGAATACTTTTCTTTGTAAGCGTAACAGGACACTAAATTTATTACCTTCTTGAAGTGCTTACATGTCACTTAGTGGAGTCCTACAGAAATATTTCTAACAATAGTACCGACCTGCTCTTTTGAAAAACTCCGAAGTCTATAAATAAAAAAATGGTAACAGTAGTCACGCTTTTTCACATACTGCTCTATCTTCAGTTATCTATTATTACAATGTTTTTTAATTTCCACATTAAATAATAAAAATGCTCGAGTGCCACAGTAAAAAAAAAAGAGAGCAAGACACGTGTCAAGTTGAAGGCTCAGTAAACTCAAAAACCGTCAAGCAAATTAACTTCAACTCTGAACAGATCCAAATTGAAGCCACCTTACAAGCAAAACTGACAGAAGGCACAAGCCATAAATAATATATACTAGCTATTCTGTAGCTTCAAACTTCAAAAAGTCTAAAACCGAGTAGGAATGTTACATCAGATTGAAACAATATATGCACAACAGGACATTAAACTGAGGTCCCTCTGCTGCTCTTAGCTCAGTCTTCTGCAGAAACTCCCGCTTTCTGTCAGTGACATGTGAAACTCAACGTGCCAAGAACCCTGCAGTAACAGGCAACTGAGTAGCAAGACAGATATTCAGATCTAGCACATCCCAGGAGAAACAGAAATTCAAGATCTCTTCTATTTTGGAAAACTATTCTTAATTTCAAATCCAGAGCCGAGTTTGACGCTAAGTAAGTGAGTACAACACAAGCCTGGTATCTGATGAGAGATGCTCTGCATCCTGTCAGAATACATCTAAGCAACTGCACATCATAAAAAAAAGTCTTCTCTGACCCATGCAATAAATTTACTGAATCCCTGAATCATGAGATTTGATCACAGTTGTGGTTTTTAAGCAAAGTTGATGTTGTGTGTGTGCTAAAGGCAATGTAGGCAAACCTGTTCGAACCACAGGCCATGAGGGATGGGAGCATCTATTCACAGATGATAACTATCACAGCCCAGAGCCTAATTAAGGCATATGTTTTAGGACAAAAACATATCCTAATTTAAAAAACAAATTAATAACAAGCACCCAACCTCCTTATTAAATCATTGTATTATTTTAACAACTTTCATTTCCAAGAAGGAAAAAAATAACAATGAAATGAGATGCATTAGCGCTAACCTAACAACCCAAGACTGGAGGCAGGCTTCCGGATTAATGAGTCTAGTCCCTTTTCGTTACAGGCAACCGTATCGCACGCTCATACATAAACTAATGGGATTCTTCTGAAAGCCAGTGCGTTTCTTGTTTCAATCACTAGTTACAGGCTGCTTGTGAGCCTCACTCTGTTTTGAACAACAGTCATCACCAGTTTTTTTTCTTTACATCTACCCGAATACCTACCTTAACTGGCTCCAAACAATGGCCGTTTAGCCACAATAAAGTCAGCTGCTGTTTATTTGGTCATTTCATAGCCAAAACAGGGCTTTAAAATTCTTCTGAAGAAAAAAAGATGAGGCCCTGCTTGCAATTTCAGCTTGTACATTCTACCTAAATCACAGTGATGAAAGAGTCCACATTTATGTACTCTGTCAAAAACTGGCACCATTGGAAATGTGCATGGTGCGATGCAAAATAAGACCACAATAAAAGAAAAACAAAAGGAAAGACAACAGACAGATTCGGCAAGGGAACCAAAAAGTTCAGCAGAATGGGCCAAGAAGGATGGGCAAAGGCGCTCTTTGCTCCTACTAAGTGTTGGGGAGGCCAGAGAGAGGACCGACGGCAGCTCAGGCCCCAGTTCAGGAGCCTAAATGATCTGGAACAGGGCAGATTTGACAGCGTGCGTGATGGAGAGTGGACCGATCAAAAAGCAGTGGGAAGTTAAGCACTGCAACCTGTTTTCTGAGTCACGCTGGTTTAACTGAAAGAGTTCTTTTTAAATGAAACTGCACAACGATTTGTAGCCCCCCAACTGAATTCATACCTGGCTTGGTGCCATTTACTTGTTCCCAAGTAACAGACGGGGATAGAAAAGGGAGAAGGGACACAGTGTTAGACAGTCTAAAGATAACAGAAAGCGCGCTGTTAGTTATGGGAAAATTGGTATTTCAGGTTTAAATTTAATTGTTTGTGCTGGAATTCGTTTGAATCATTTTTAAAAGAGAACCAATTATAGACACAATCAAAATATGCTTAAGCCGATACCAAAATACAACGAGAGGGAAGCTAGAAAGTTAGGTTAAATCTGTTTTCAGGAACGTGGCAGAGTGATTCAAAACAGGAAGCGTGATGAAGACCAGCCTGAACCGTGAGCGTGAACAGTGAACTCCTGCCTGAGAATAGGAAGTGTACCAGGAAAGCACACGTAAAATCACCTCACGTAAAAGACAACTATTCATGCTTCGCCACAGAGACAAAGCGTGTGTTGATGAAGTTCAAGGGGCAAGTACTAATTATTCCAGCGGTCAGGCATCCTGCACTTGCTACACCTGATGTGGGTGAAAAGGCTGCAGTCCCCGCCGGTCTCCTGACACAGCTCCACACGTAGCAGCTCCCAAACACCCCTCTGACAACTGCTCTTTGGTTTAAGTAAAGGAAGGGTTTGGTTGGTTTTTTTTTTAATTTAAGAAAGGATTAAGTTAAGATTTCTTTATATATATGGATAAGCCAGCAGATTTCTTCACAAAGATTAAGTAGATATCTGACAATGCTATAATGTCACAACGCAACAAAATGAAAGGCTGGCTTACAAGATTACCCTAATAGTGATTCTGATACATGGCATAGTCCTGAGAGCTTAACAAACACAGTAACACAGCTTTATCTCAGAGCCATAACACCATTGATGTTTAAAAGCATAGATATGCTACCTTGTATGAGATAGGGACAACTGCCCATGAAAGATACGCAAGCTCCATTTATTGTGAAAACAAAATTCTATGAAGATAAAAGTAACTCCCTGGGAGTTATTTGGGATTTTTTTTTTTTTTCCTTTCTAAAAACAGAAGTCCCATTTCACAAAAGTTGTTATCCCCTCTCTCACATCGTACCTTCGGGGGTCATTCAAATGTTATCTACGTTACAGTATTATAATTCATTTCAGTGTGTACTTAAGTAATTTTATTGGAAGAAGCAGCACAGAACACGGACAACAAAAAGTATGTAACTCTGAGGAGAGACAACAGATATACTGTATTGCTGGAAAAAAGAGAAGTAAACTGGACAGTTTTAAATATTTGAAGAGCAAAACTACAGATGGTCAAAAAAGGAGATGCAACTGATTTTCTAAAAACAAGATTTGTTTCAATAAGCTGCCAAATTTATCTGCAGCGCAAGACAGACAACGTGCATGTCAACACAGAACATATGTTGCTCACTGAACATTTCCGAGCCGAGTCTATAGAGCACTTCAGAATACCCTTCCTTGAGAAGTCTGGGATACCCACGTTCACCTCAGGCCGTGGGGCAAGTCACACGCTGAAGAAGCTTAAATTCAACTTCCCCCTGACCCTCAGAACAAGGCACGTCCCGTCAGAACAAGGGATGCCCCCAAAGCCCGTCGTCCCGCTCTCACCTTCGCAGGTCCCCCGAAACCGGCCACCGTCCGGCTCGGCGCCAGCATCCCCCACCCGGCTCCCACCCTTCAGCTCCGTGACGGGAAGGCTGCTGGCAGCCAGCCTTCCTCCCGCCCGGGCTGAGGAGTTGGAGATCTCCTTGTCGCCCGAGCGCGGCCCTCCTCCACAGGCCGCTGCCCGAAGGCCTGGCCCCTCGGGGGCGGCCGCGGGGCCGCCGAGCCCAGCCCAGGGCTCCGGGGCGAAGGCGGCGGTGAGGGCCGGGCCACCAGCGCGACCTGCGTGCTCGGAAACCACGGCGACAGCAAACCGGAGGGAGGGCCGAGCGCACCATCGCTCGGTACCGGGACGGCGCCTTCGGAGAAAGGCCGAGACGGACAAGACCGCTGAAAAACGCGCCCAAACCCGGCTGCCCGCCGCCGAGGGGCCGCTGCGAGGCGGCGACGCCCCCGGAGCAGCGCCGGGAGCGCCGCCTCCCCC